>OX465110.1:17918268-17955768 GCA_949987565.1 Luidia sarsii
TGTCTTCCTTCTCCATGAAGCCCTCGTCATAGATCTGGCCGCCGGCCTCAGCGTAGAAGCAGGTCTGGTCCAGGAGAATGCCACACTCCTCCCCTCGCATCACCTCCTCCACAAACTGCTTGTCCTTGCGCAGGGCGATGGACCGTGCCAACCGTGGACTCAAACTCTGGGAGAGGGGAGAGGGGGAGGGAGAGGGAGATAGAGAGAGGGAGAGGGAGAGGGGAGAGGGGGAGGGGGGAGGGAGGAGGGAGAGGGAGAGGGAGAGGGAGAGGGAGAGGGAGAGGGAGAGGGAGAGGGAGAGGGAGAGGGAGAGGGAGAGGGAGAGAGGGAGAGGGAGAGGGAGAGGGAGAGGGAGAGGAGAGGGAGAGGAGAGGGAGAGGGAGAGGGAGAGGGAGAGGGAGAGGGAGAGGGAGAGGGAGAGGGAGAGGAGAGGGAGAGGGAGAGGGAGAGGGAGAGGGAGAGGGAGAGGGAGAGGGAGAGGGAGAGGGATAGGGAGAGGGAGAGGGAGAGGAGAGGGAGAGGGAAGAGGGAGAGGGAGAGGGAGAGGGAGAGGGAGAGGGAGAGGGAGAGGGAGAGGGAGAGGGAGAGGGAGAGGGAGAGGGAGAGGGAGAGGGAGAGGAGAGAGAGGGAGAGAGAGAGGGGGAGAGAGAGGGAGAGGGAGAGGGAGAGGGAGAGGAGAGGGAGAGGGAGAGGGAGAGGGAGAGGGGAGAGCGAGAGGGAGAGGGAGAGGGAGAGGGAGAGGGAGAGGGAGAGGGAGAGGGAGAGGGAGAGGGAGAGGGAGAGAGAGGGGGAGAGAGAGGGAGAGGGAGAGGGAGAGGGAGAGAGGGAGAGGGAGAGGGAGAGGGAGAGGGAGAGGGGAGGGAGAGGGAGAGGGAGAGGGAGAGGGAGAGGGAGAGGGAGAGGGAGAGGGAGAGGGAGAGGGAGAGGGAGAGGAGGGAGAGGGAGAGGGAGAGGGGAGAGGGAGATGAGGGAGAGAGAGGGGGAGGGAGAGAGAGGGAGAGGGAGAGATTGAGACAGAGAGGGGAGTGAGACAGAGAGAGGGAGAGAGAAAGGGAGAGAGAGAGACAGTATTATTATCACAGTGTTAATGGACCTCATTGTATCGGGGAGGATAAAGGTCACGTCTGGCTGTGGCTGAACTCCCTCTAGGAGTCGCAGCCAAATGCATGCACGGCAAAAGACTTGATTGGACCGACGCGTCTTCAGGAGATGGATCCGGCAGGATCAAAGCATCGGTCCCTCCGAATCGTTGGCCCACTCTGGTTCACTCTAGTCAAGCAGGGACCCTGCAAGCCTCGCCTACGCCGCCCCAGACTGGGGCGGCAAACCCGCGACCGCGGCCCAGCGACTTACGATAGTTGCCCGCCTCGTCGCTGGCGTAGTTGTACTTGACCTTGTCGTTGGTCGGCGGGACTTTCCGCTTCTCCTGGAGCTCGTTGATGGAGTGGACGTCCAGACCGATGGTGTCGTCCACGCCCGCGCCTTTGCCTTGCGACAAGAGCTGGTGGGTCCAATCGGAGAGAGAGAAGACGACAACAACGGCGTATGAAATACCATGTCTACAATCAATATAGGAAGGTTTGCGGTGAACACCATGTATCAGGTCTCTTAAAGGAAGAGGTATGGTTCTGAAAAGAACCTGAGGGTAACTCGACGTTTCGACCAGTATGCTCTGGCCGTCATCAGGAGAAGAGCATACTGGTCGAAACGTCGAGTTACCCTCAGGTTCTTTTCAGAACCATACCTCTTCCTTTAAGAGACCTGATACATGGTGTTCACCACAAACCTTCCTATATTGATTCACCCACCATGCAAAGCCTTAAGTCTCATGTCTACAATCATCGCTCTAACGCCTGATGGGTTGTTTTGCCTTGAATGCTGCCCTCACCGGGTAGTGCAGTGAATCGGTGAAAAACAGGTGATTTGAATGACACGCGGAACACTGTTAATGTCTACAACATATGTCTGCAACTTTGCTATAGCCTGTTTGGCTGTTTTTGTCCGAATGCTGCCCTCAAAGGGTTGTGCAGTGAATTGAAGGTAACAAGTGATTTCAATGGCACGTGAAATACCGTTAATGTCAACAAAATCGTTCGGGCTATTTTGCAATTGTACAATTTGTTCAAAAGTTCTAAGACATTTTTTTCCTTTGCTTGTTTGACTTGAATTGAAAAGAAAGCTGCATCTACTTTGTATGATGCCCGAGCTGCTGTAGCCAGGATCACAACAATTGGTTGTATGCATCTGAATGGAAGCAGAGGGTGTGATACCTGGAGATATACGGCAGTTCATGGTTGAATTGCTTCTGACTGGCGCCTCCACCACGGCAAAGACTAGTTGACTATTTGGAAGGCCACCATCCAAGGGCTGGATAGCTCAGATGGTAAAGAGCACTGGTACGTTAATCCAGAGGTCTCTGGTTTAAGTTTAAGTCCCGGTCCAGTCAAAAGTTTGTTTTCCTTGCCAATTTTTCAAAAAAACTTATATTGAACACACCCTCAATCGGATCATGCAAAGGAGGGGTGGGAGTTGGGGAGAGGAGGGGAGGGGAGGGGAGAGGGACGGGTGATCACCTGAGCCCTTTTCTTCTCCTCCTCGTACTCGGTCATGTTGATGGTCATACCCTTCTCCTCCATGATGAGCGTGGTGAGGTCGATGGGGAAGCCGTAGGTATCGTACAGCAGCCAGGCAGCCTTGCCTGCAAGGGTCAAGGAGCAGTGTGTGGGGGGAGAGGGGGGAGAGGGGGGAGAGGGGAGAGGGGGGAGGGGGGAGGGGGAGAGAGGGGGGAGAGGCCAGTTTGCGACAAAATCGATCAGTGATATACAAAAATTTTGCAAACTGCTTACTGACTAAAATTACCAAAAATGCAAATCATAAAATTTAGTGGGCCTGACGTTTCGATCCTAGCAGGACCTTTCCTCAAAGGCAGAGAAAGGTCCTGCTAGGATCGTAACGTCGGGCCCGCTAAATCTTATGAAAATCGGTCAGTCCTCGCAACGGCTTGACCACTTCATGCAAAGGGTGCCCTAAACTGATAGCACAGTAGAAACCGGGCATTACTGATGCATTCGTCATTCGCTGAATGGCCAATTGTGTACACTAAGAATTGGGTTGAAAAATGACGGTCAAAAATGGGAATCTTGTTTAACTGGTTCAAACCACACTCTCTCTCCCTCCACCCACTCGCTCTCTCTTTCTCTTTCTCTCTGCCTCTCTCTGCTTCTCTCTCTGCCTCTCTCTCTCCCTCCACCCCCTCTCTCTATCACACTCCCTCTTTCTCTTTCTCTCTGTCTCTCTGCCTCTCTCTGCTTCTCTCTCTGCCTTTCTCTCTCCCTCCACCCCCCTCTCTCTCTCTCTCTCTCTCTCTCTCTCTCACACTCTCTCTCTGGATCTCTCTGTCTCTCACTCTGACTGTCTGTCTCCTGCCTTCTCCTGCAGTCCATGTCTGTCCCATTTCTCTCTCCGTCTCTCTCCGTCTCTCTCGGACTCTCTCTATCTCAAGTTGAGGCAAGTCAATTCGCAGTAATCATTCGGTGACCACAAAAAAATACGTGGAGCCCTTGTTTTTCGACATGGGACCGGAAAGGGAGGGGGGGGGGGGGGGGGTGGGGGGGGTGCGTACCCGGAAGCTGGCGCTCCCCCTCGGGCAGCTTGTTGACCGTCCTCTCCAGTACGCGGCGCCCTCTAGAGAGCGTCTGCAAGAACTGTGCCTCCTCCTCGTTGATGACGTCCATGACCAGCTGGGGGTCCTTGGTGGTCTCCGGGAAGGCCTCACCCTGAGAGGGGTTATCAGAAGGGCAACGTTGGACGGTCATTCATTACACACACACACACACACACACACACACGCGCACCCTTACACGCGTATACTTGTGGGGTATTTCCTTTGTTCTCGTGTACTAAAAAAATACTCCCAGAAGGGCCTAATTCAAATCGCTCCCAATCCCGCTCCCGGGGTGTCTCCAGCGGTCTCCTGACGACACTCTACCCAAGTACACACTACCCGAAATGATGAGCTATCGGCCCTTTTCAGAGCCACGCTCCTTCTTGAAAGAGAAGTGCTTCGTGGTATCACCGAAAGAAAAAAACAAACTTCCACTTACCAAGATCTGGATGACCACGTTGACCAGGCTGGCGAAGACTCCTGGCTTGGCCTTCAGCTTCTCCGTGGCATAGCGGATGCCTCGCCGAAGGATACGCCTCAGGACATAACTGAGAACATGAAAGAAAGAAAAAATGTGAAAAAGTGCACAGCTAATGATACAAGTTCAGCTTACTGACTAAAATGCCCCGAAACACTCTAGATCTAAGGGAAGGGAACGCAGTTGGGAGGGGATCAAAGGAGGAAAGCTGGACAACAGACTAGGGTGAGATCAAAGGGAAGGGCAGGCAGTAGGGAGGGGATCAAAGGAGGAAAGTAGGTGGACAGACTAGGGTGAGATCAAAGGGAAGGGCAGGCAGTAGGGAAGGGATCAAAGGAGGAAAGCTGGCAGACAGACTAGGGTGAGATCAAAGGGAAGGGCAGGCAGTAGGGAAGGGATCAAAGGAGGAAAGCTGGCAGACAGACTAGGGTGAGATCAAAGGGAAGGGCAAGCAATAGGGGAGGGATCAAAGGAGGAAAGCTGGCAGACAGACTATGGTGAGATCAACAGGAAGGCCAAGCAGTAGGGAAGGGATCAAAGTAGGAAAGCTAGTAGATAGACTAAGGTGAGACCAAAGGAAATGGCAAGCAGTAGGGAAGGGATCAAAGGAGGAAAGCTGGTCAATGGACTAGGGCGAGATCAAAGGGAAGGGCAAACAGTAGGGAAGGGCATAAAAGGACCCAAGATGGTAGATAGACTGGGGTGAGATCAAAGTGAATGGCAAGCGTTAAGGAAGGGATCAAAGGACAGACGTTGGGGTGAAGGAGGTGAACACAAACGAGGGATCAGTTGTAAACGTATTCCACTAAAGCATGCACACTGTCGGCCATTCCTCTCGGGGATGTTGAGGCCATGCGGACGATCCAAAGGATGACGCCTCGTTCTAGGCCTGAACGAGGTTTTTTTTCGAGTGAGCTCACCCTCTCCCAATGTTGTCCGGCCGTCCGCCGTCCGAGAGGGCGATGGTCAGGGTGCGGATGTGGTCGGCCACCACGCGGTACGCCATGTCAATGCCGTCGGTGTCCTCGGCGGCCAGCTTACCGGTGTAGGGCCGGACACCGGTGATCTGAGTAAAGGAAACACAAACACACACGCAGATGAGCAGGTACCAATTTCATAGAGCGCCTACAGCGCCAAAAATTTCCTTAAGCACGAAAAATATCAATATAAAAATCGGGTTGCCGGCCAAAGTTCCGATAGCGTTTCATGCTAAGCAACCGATATTGGAATACAAGTACAGCAAGAATCAAGTGATATTTGGTTGGCAATCTCGTTTTAACCGGGGAAGGAATTTCCTGCTAAGCAGATTTCCACGCTCCAGCGGCTCCGTGAAATTGGCCCTTGATAACACTGCAGACGGATGTCATGACTATGCTCGAGCTCTTCCAGCAGTGAAACGGACCGCGGAGTACCGGGGCCGCCCATGCACGACCGTAGGGCATTTGGGTTTGGGACCGCTGGTGGCAGCGTACGTCTCCTGCCATTCGCGCCATCCAACAGACAGCAGGTTAATGCGACGGCCGGCAAATAGCGGGAGTGCAGCCGCAGCGGCCGCGGCCGACGCCAACCCATCGACCTGCGCGCAGTGACGAGCAACGCGGGCCGCCCCACCTTCTGGATGGCCTCGAAGATGGGCACGAAGAGGTCGGTGTCGTAGTTGGACTGCCTGTCCTTGATGACGGAGACAATGCGCTCCAGGCCCATGCCCGTGTCGCAGCTCTTCTTGGGAAGGGGCTTCAGGCTGCCGTCTTGCTCCCTGTGCACATTGGAATGAGGGAGGGAGGGGGAGTCAGGTTACCAGACACGTGCATCAGATGACGCACCGAGCCCTCGGTACAAGGCTGGCACCGAGTCTATTGGGGGAGGGGGGGGGGAGGGGGTGGGGTTGTCGCCCGACCATTCTAGGCTGGCCAAGAAAGTGGACAGTGTCAGCGTCGGCTTCAAGTTGCACACAAGTCTAGTGAGCGTCTGCAGCCTGCAGACTCGGTCATTTTCTCTCAGTCAATAACCAATGACTTTGGTTATGGCGAGCAGATTCAAGGGATTTTTGATTTCATGATGCACCATACTCCCTGGCAGTCGCCAACACCTTTTCGACTTCGTTCCTTCTGCTCCCAGTCCAACCCGCCGTCCTTCCAACAGTCCAACCCGCCGTCCTTCCAACGGTCCAACCCGCCATCCCTCCCACCAAGTCTCCGCGTTTCCTCCCCTACGGGACACCAAACTGACTGACCGGTTGAACTGCATGAAGACCAGGTTCCACAGCTCCAGCACGTTGGGGTCGTCCATGTTGACGTAGTGCGCGGCGTCCCGGCCCCCTCCCACGCGGTCGTAGTGGATCTCGGTGCACGGGCCGCACGGCCCCGTTGCCCCCATCTCCCAGAAGTTGTCCTTGGTGCCGAAGGGCATGACCCTCTCCGGCGGAATGCTGAGGCGGACGAGCAAGAAGTGAAAAAACCCAAAGTGTTGCCAGCTGCTTTAACTGTCTTAATATATCTATATAGATTTATTACGTACAGACTTAGAGCGATTCAAGTCTGTAGGATTTGAGATACACCTACGTGTGTGTGTATGGTACAGGTTATTCTTGCGATGGATGGATTTACATAAGCTTACAGTAACCAAGTTGAGTTCATTTATGTGATCTCGACTTAGAATGTGTAAGCGGAATACACTTTTCAAGGTTAGAATTGAAAATGTCCATGAATTTGATAAAGGCTGTATTTGTATCCTGTGTATCGAATAGTAAAGACCAGTCATACTTATTAGAGCCCCTACACAACATTAGTCGAGGTCAAAGAATAGCCTCCATATGATCCAACATGTGCATTTCTCAAATTTGGAACGTCCGGAAATTTGGCACTTTACAAGTAGGGGACCCTCCCTTTAAACAACCAACACTGTAAATCACACAAATTTAGACGGCCTGACCTCTTTTGATCCACTAAGCTGAGTTAATAATAAAATAATTAAAAAAATAATAGGGATGCAGAGATGTGTGGAGAGGGATTGAACGAGACCGTACCCGAGGTCAAGCCAGATCTGTTGTGTCTCCAGGTCTGGCTCCAGACCATCCTCCTGGCTGCCGCCGAAGTAGGTGACGTACATGCGGTCCTTGTCGAGCTTCAGGGTGTCCGTCAGGAGCTCCCAGGACATGCGACAGCTCTCTCTCTGCGGGGGACGAGGAGGGGGAAAGGGGCGGCCTCGTGCAAGGGTTCACGAACAAGAGGACTATGAGCTTGAAGGGTTATGAGTTTGGATGGGTTATGTCTCTAGGTTGCATGCTGTCTGTCTTAGTCTCTGTCTGTCTCTCTCTCTCTCTCCCTCTCTCTCTCTTTCTCTCCCCTCCCCCATCTCTCTCTCTCTCTCTCTCTCCCTCTCTCTCTTGCTCTACCTCTCTCTCTCTCCCTCTCTCTCTCTCTCCCCCTCCTTCTCTCTCTCCTCTCTCTATCTTCTCTTTCTCTCTCCCCCCCCTCTCTCTCTCTCTCTCTCTCTCTCTCTCTCTCATTTTCCCCTCCATCTCTCTCTTCTTTCTCTCTCTTCCTCTCTCTTCCTCTCTCTCTCCCTCTCTCTCTTCCCCCCTCTCTCTCTTCCTCTCTCTCTTCTCTCTCTCTCTCCTCCATCTCTCTGTCTCCCTCTTTCCCTTTGTTCAGTAACTCTAATTTTGTCCCCCAAACTGTCTCTCTGTTACTCTCCCTGTCTGTATCTCTTCCTCCCCGTCTCTGTCGTACTCAGACTCTTTTCCTCTCATTGCTTCTCAGTCTGTTTCTGTTTCTGGTTCTTTCAGTCGATCGATCTCTCAATTTCAATCTGTCTGTATGTCTGTCTGTTTGTTTGTCTATCTGTCCCCTGCTTCCTCTTGCAGTCTCTGTTCGTTGCTCTGTCTGTCTCATTTCTCTGTCTCTCTCAGTCTCTCTCTATCTCTCTATCACTCGGTCTCTCTATCACTATATCGCTCTGTCTCTCTCTACATCTCGTCTCATCTGCCTTTCCTATCTCCCTCTCTCTGCTTCTTGTCTCTCTGTCCTTCTGTCTCTCTAAGTCTCTCTCTCTCTAGATATCTCTCTATCATCTCTCTCTGCCTCTCATTTCTCAGTCCCTCTCTGTCTCACTATCACTCCATGTTTTTCTCCCTACCTCATTTGTCTCACTTTGTTTCTCCCATTCTCTCCAAGTCTCAATCAACTCTCTATCTCTCTGCCTCTCGTCTGTCTGTCCCTCTCTGTCTCTCTATCACTCTATCTTTTTCTCTCCACCTCTCATCACACTCAGCTTCTCCCGTTCTAAGTCTATGTTTCTCTATCTCTCCATCAACTCTCTATCTCTCTGTCTCTAGTCTCTCTCTCTCTGTCCCTCTCTAACTCCATCTTTTTTTCTCTACCACTCGTCTTACTCAGCTTCTCACGTTCTCTCCAAGTCTATGATTCTCTATCTCTCAACAAACTCTCTATCTCTCTGCCTCTCGTTTCTCTGTCCCTCTCTGTCTCTCTATCACTCCATCTTTTTCTCTTTACCACTCGTTTCACTCAGCTTCTCTCTGTCTCTCTAAGTCTATGTCTCAATCAACTCTCTATCTCTCTACCTCTCGTCTCTCTCTCTGTCACTCTATCAATCCATCCTTTTCTCTCTGCCTCTCGTCTCTCTCTCTGTCTCGCTCTCTATCACTCCATCTTTTTTCTCTCTACCACTCGTCTCATTCAGCTTCTCCCGTTCTCTCCAAGTCTATGTTTCTCTATCTCTCAACAAACTCTCTATCTCTCTGCCTCTCCTCTCTCTCTCTCTCTCTCTCTCTCTCTCTCTCTCTCTCTCTCTCTCTCTCTCTCTCTCTCTCTCTCTCTATCACTCTATCACTCCATCTTTTCTCTCTGCCTCTCCTCTCTCTCTATCACTCTATAACTCCATCTTTTTTCTCTCTGCCTCTCCTCTCTCTCTCTCTCTCTATCACTCTATCACTCGATCTTTTCTCTCTGCCTCTCCTCTCTCTCTCTCTCTCTCTCTCTCTCTCTCTCTCTCTCTCTCTCTCTCTCTCTCACTCTATCACTCCATCTTTTTTTTTCTCTACCTCTCGCGTCTCGCTCTGCCTCTCCAGCGTGCGTGTGTCTCTCTCCTCTCACCTTGAAGTAGTCGCCAAAGGACCAGGTGCCCAGCATCTCGAAGAAGGTGTGGTGGTAGGTGTCCTTGCCCACGTCGTCCAGGTCGTTGTGCTTGCCGCCGGCCCGGATGCACTTCTGGCTGTTGACGGCCCGGCGCAGCTTGGCCAGGTCGCTGTTGGGGTCCACGGTGCCGATGAAGATGGACTTGAACTGAAAACACACGCACACACAAAAAAAGAACGGCCAAAACTCTGTGATGAAAGGGCTCGACTCTATGAGAACTCCAGAGGACCGGAGAAACCAAATCTTGCCCCATGAGGTCAACCTTATAGTTGATTTTGGACCTGGTTACAAAAACAAAAATTGAAGGCTGATTTCACAAAGCCTTTTCCGTCCATCCTAATAGAACTACAGCATGTTGGATGACATTTCTCAATTGCAAAAAAGGACAAAAAAGGCAGTTGAAGAACAACAAAAAAGTCACTATATGCTCAGAAGGAATTTAGTTGATAGTTTGGGAAAACTTCTGATCAATAAGCTTATTTTCACCCATCTATGTCACTTTGAAAACTCTGACTGTTCTAGATTAAAGCCCTTACACAGCATTGGTAAGATAAAAAAAACAGAAATGTTCACAGATTTACATGAAACTTATGAAGTTTTCAGACGGTTATAGTACTAGAAACCTGGCACTGAAATATTTCTGTCTAAAATGCTGTATTTTTTGGAGAAAAGAGTAAAGAAATAATTTACATCTCACCCCGAGATCTAAATTATTTTTCGGATTAATTCGTTGAATGCTGCATCTTCGCGAAACAAATGAAGCGGTTTTTCACTATTTTCTCGAGACTTGGTTGGCTGATTGAGCTGAAATTTTCACAGGTGTGCTATTTCATGCATGAATGTTGGATCAAACAATGTATGGATGTCTTTGACCTCGACCAATGTAGTGTTATCCCTTTAAAACATCAAGCGTCTTACGATCGGGAAAGCGTTGACTGATTTGAAAGGCTAACAGATCTGCACTCAATTCAGGGGGAGTCAAAAGGAACAAGGGGCAGCACTGCTGGGAGGTCACGGCCCACGGGAGGTCACGGGAGGTCACTGGAGGTCATGGGAGGTCACTGGAGGTCATGGGAGGTCACAGGAGGTCAGAGGTCGCGCCAAATACCTGGTTCATGCCGGCGTTGGCAAAGAGCAGGGTGGGGTCGTCCAGTGGGATGGTGGAGCTGGACCGGACAAACTCATGGTTCAGCACCGGCTGGTTGACGTGGAAATCGATGAAGATCTGCCGGATCTGCTGAGAAGTCAGTGAGGAATCCATGACAAAGGTAGCCTGCAAAAATGGCAAACAAACAGATCATAATCAAGGGGCTTTCCTTTTTCTTGTGGGGGAGGGGGTCCTTTCTGTGAGAATAATACCAATACTTGCATTGCACACTTCACAAAAACAAGAAAAAAAATTCAAATCTGATTCAAAGATGAGGGGTTGATTTATCCGTCCAAGCAGAATCTTTCTCAAAATTTGGAAAGCAATTTCGAAAAAAGAAAACGGCAAAGAAAACCTTAACTGGACCGGATTTTGCGTACCACTGGTACTAGCAGTAGCACTCTTACCATCTGACTTATCCAGCCCTTATATGGTCATATGCAGCACAATTTGAGGAAGATAATTCAGGACACTGCTTGCATAGTGCAACACAAACCCTACACAACTGGTATGCTGCCTTAGCATGCAATGCAATGTATTTCCGTGTTTACCAATTAAAAGTCTGCATCAAATCGTACTGGGTAAATTAGATAGCGGCCTTCCCAAATAGCCAACTAATCTTTACCGGGGTAGGGATGCCAGTCAGAACTCAGAAGCATCTTAATGAATCTCGGTTTCAAATTCAAGTTTTCATAGCCATTCCAACTTTCCAAGTCAGTTGTTTTTCTTGGATTTATATTTAAATTAGAATAGAATTAGAAAGCCTTAGAGACAGGTCCTGATATAAATTAATCAATGCTTCATGCATGCTTAGAGTTAGACCATGCTTAAAAATCATGTTTTTTTTCGATCACGGCACTATCAAATGTGTATTCAATTTAAAGATGAGAGAAGAGAGCATATGTGACCCGGCACAGCATAATGAGGAATAACCCCACTTTTGAGATTTTGAGATTGTCTAATGATGTGAAAGAGTATACCATTACTTTAGCTTTCAAATGGTATCAAAATATAATATCCTCTAATACTTAAAATTTCCGAAAATACAAAAAAGAAAGAAAATTGATTTGTAATCGAATTTTGAAGATACTTTAACTTCAGGCGTTGTTTACTCAAAAGTGTTTTGGTGGGATATTCCTCAAGTTGTTGTGCCGGGTCACATATTTACAAAACGTATACACCACACAAATATCAAGCATAAGATTTTAGTAATTACAAATAATGACATCAATTTTTATGCTGATATATTTACCACAATCTAACTATTTTCCACCGTCATGAAATTAATGCAGTTGCTTCAAAATCCTACAACAAGCTGGGACCATGGTCCTTCCTCCATGCTGGGACAATGTCATTACAGGTTTTCCGCATTTAGAACTTAGAAGTCAAATTGAAATTATTATAAAAGGCCATTTTCCCTTACTGCTTGAATCATAATATGCCCTCAAACACGAAATTACCATGCATCGCATCCATTCAACAAATTAGAAATCATCAATAACAATTGCATCATGCATTTCATTGAACAGTTGTGAACTTGTGAGTTGTGGCCGGTCTAACCCCTCTCTGAACTCAAAACAAACCGATTAAAGCTCCAACAAGGGGAAAAAACAATGCAAAATAGCTCAAAACGACCATTATCAGCAATTCTAATGAGTAATGTCTGAGCAAAATTAATTTATCATGAAGTGAATACTTCTTCCGGCTGTACTTCCGAGTTCTGTAGAGTGTAGGCTGTAGTCATTTTATAATTGTACACAACCACTTCACCTACCAACAGCAAAAAGTAAAACTAGGTATGTTGTTAAACTTAAAGATTGTCAAGATAAAAATTGGCAACATTCACACAGAACAGTCTGGATAAAGAAATGTTGACTTTTCTAATCTTAGTATTTTTAATGTTATAACCAACTTCGACCATAATTTGTCACTACCAAATAGTTTTGCTTCATCATGATTGATGAATGATTGATCATTTGATGGTGACATCATCATCAAAATTCAGCAGCACGGTGTGCCGCTGCAGACAATTTAGATTTAAGGAGGTGGTGGAATACTATCTCCTGAGTTTGTGACACATTCCCGAGAAGTGAAAAAAGGGGGCTCTTACTTAGTTTCAGTCTTACCTTTTCTAGACTTTCTGTCGCATATGTCAACGAAGACAAACGTGGACACGATGAGACACGCGTGTTTACGTCAGTCGCGTTTACATTCGTTTTGTGCACGGCCTTGCGAATAGTCGGGCGCCGCTCTACGCACCACGCTTGCGCGGGATAGGGCAGGGTCTGGGTACCGCTTCGGATGATGAAACGCGAAATCTCGATTAGATCTCGCGAGATAGGCGCTCCCAAATAACGGCACGGTGCGAACCGTTCGGCTAGGGCTGCAAAGTACTATGGCGTGCAAAATTGACATTTATTCCGATAATCCCAGACGTGCCAAGTTAACATTAATTCCATTGGTCGAGGCTGTTGAGTTTGAAAGGCTAACTCGATCCCTTCAACTGGAGTAAAACTTACCAAAATATTAATAATGTCCACTTTTAAAAAATATAGTAACATGAATTAATGGAAATTCAATGATTTGACAGATGGAGTTGCATGCATGAAGTTTTTGATATACGAAAATGTTGCAAACTGCTGAAGTTTTTACTAGAAATGGATTTAAACAAACAGTTAAAATCAATTTTTAATTTAACTGTAAAATGATATTTCATAAACTTTATCATTCACGCCTGTAGTCATCTTTCACTCCAGGGAATGACATGGAACAGCCAAACTGACCAATCAGGTGCCAGAATTCCATTCTGTGACATCATCACGCCGACCAGAATTCACTTGGTAGGTGCCGACGTCACAGAATGGCAACTTTTTTGTTTGAATATATTTCTAGTAATAGCTTCATGCAACTCCATCTGATGATTTTGTCACTCATTCATGTGACTGTATTATTTTTTTAAAGTGGACACCACTCCATAGACAGCTCTATGTGGTAAGTTTTACTCCAGTTGAAGGGAGTGAGCCTTTCAAACTCGACAGCCCCGACCAACAGAATAGAGCTCTATCAACAATAGAGATATCTCTATCAACAATAGAGATGTCTCCATCAACAATAGAGATATCTATATTAACAATAGATATACTAATAGAGATATCTCTATTCTGGTAATAAAGGTTAGATTATAATTAACTCCATTGATGGAATAAATGTCAATTTTGCACGCCATATCTTCACGTACTGTGTGTAAATATTGGGAAGCCGTAGCCAAGTGGCTCTCATTAGCATAAAACTTGCAACCAATGCAATCTACTCATGGCTGCCGCCTGTGACCAAGTGTGAGATTTCTGGGAAAGCTGGATAATTAAACTGATAAAAGTGAAGAAAGCGACATTTTTTTGTGAGCGGAATAGGAACTTCTTCGTCCGAACACCTCGACTGTTGTCATCACATGGAGTGACCAGATTGAGAAGGGGACTTTTACGACTGAAAAGGAGTAGAACATCTGAAATTAGTTTTGGTCAACCCTGTCGTCAACAACTGAACTTCAGTTGTTACAACAAAAAGGTCAAAGGTGGGATGTTCATAACTTACTTTTACGAATTTACGAAAACATAAATAACGAAGTAATGCCAGATTCTTATACAAGCTGATTTTTCCTTTCCGGTAAATCTTGAACAATACTCTTTTTAAATGTTGGAGAGGTTTAACGTGTGACATTTGTGAAATGCTAAGCCAGTGTATGACTATGAGTATGAGTGTTTAAATGAAAAAAAATACTGCAAAACTAAGTTTAGAATTTTAAGACAAAGTAAAACTTAAAAGTAGGCCTAGGCTAGGGCTACTGTAGTACTAGTAGGTCTTAGAAATTACTAAAATGTACCGATAACCCCAAACAAAATATACTGATCTTGAAGAGGCTAGTTTCAGTTTTAGAGAGTTCATAAGATTCTTAAGAATAAAAACTGATCCCATTTAAAAAACTGAAACCTATTTAATAATTTATACCTTTTAAAGTTATTTATTTTTTTTTACAGGAAATTAGACTGAGTTTTACCTTTCCCTTTTTCCAATTTTGTAGGCCCTATACTAGCCAGGCCCATGTGGCATATACTTCATGAAAATACAATAAATTTTGATTATTTTCTTTATTAACTACCATATGGTGATATTTTTTTGCTTAATTAAGACAACCATGTCGGACTGGGTGCACTGCAACCAATGCTTCTGCCAGCCGTCTCAGCAGCGCAAATTCTTTCTGACAAGCTGCGGTCACCTCTTCTGTGAGGAGTGCAACAAAGATGGTGAGCATCTTTGAAAGCGCTGATTTTGTTTCATTTTGGTATTTTTAGGTTGTTGTTTTTTATGGATAGTTGATAAATAGTTCAAATTGAGGCGCGTTCTTCCACTTGATTAGGATGAAAAAGTCCAATTTTGCCGTATAGGCCTATTACTTTCTTCATTCATTATCAAAAATTAGGATCTTTACGATTGCCCCTCGTAAATTTTGAAATTCCCTTTTTGGTCATTTTAGTCAGTAATAATAATAATAATAATGGACATTTCTAGAGCGCCAGAATCTGTGTGCAAAGACGCTCAATGCGCTTAACAACATTATACAGAATCAAAGAAAAGACTACATATAAGTATTAATTAGGAAAACTATGATCAAACAAATATGTTTTGAGAGAGGATTTGAAATGTTTTGAGAGAGGATTTGCAGTTTGCAACAATTTTGCATATTACTGTTCTTAAAGGCTGCCGCACACGAGAGCTATCTGCTGGGCAAACAATATCTCGAGGTCGTTAGCTCAGCACGTAGCTCACCCTGTGTGCTGAACTTTTGATGAGATTTCTGCCTCAAGAGGCCGTGAGAGCAATATCTGTCCTGTTTGATTTTTTTCGCCATGGTTGGCCTTAATTCTTTATTACATTCTTATTCTTTATCGTTACACTGATTTTCTTTTTGCAGACAAGATTTGCGTTAAGTAGAATGTTTGTGGTGACACCGCGTAACACATCTCTTTTGAGAAGGAATGTGGCTCTGAAAAGAGCCGGTAACTCGATTCAAGAGAGATGTACGCCCTATACGGTGATAGGGCGTCATCGCAAACCTTCAAATCCTATCTAGGGGTTGGGTCTTTAGGAATTGTAGCAAATCATTGCAGCTTGAATTTGTCTTCCTCACCGCAGAAGCCAAAACAAAGTGTCTCGCATGTGGAATCATCTGTACAACAATAATCCTGAGTGCCAAGGTACAGTGACATTGATATATAAAAAGGTTTTTTTTTTTTTTACCGCCAAAAAAGAAAACAAAACCATTCAGCCATAGAACTGGCAGAAAAATGACTCCAAATAACAGTGTTGTTGACTCGGGTCACTGACCTGAGGCTTGACTTCACTGGACAAAACAATTACTCCAGGCTTGACTTGATTTGATTACAAAAATTACTCGAGACTTGACTAAAATTTGACCAAAGTTTGGTTCCAACCAAAAAAGTACAACTTGCTTCTCCAACATTCCCTGAAATTGAATCAAATAGGAAGGGGTAATTTGCGATAGGGACAGGGATGACAGACAAAGGACAAAGTGGATAGCTGGTAGGGTGGGATCAAATGGAAGGGCAGGGGGTAGGGTAGGGATTCGGTCGTAGAGGGGGAAAGATCAAAGGGACAGAGTCAAAGAGAGAAGTGGGGTATTATTATTATTATTATTATTATTATTTATTCGGCCAAGGAAAACAAACAAGAAGTACATTCAAGGTGAGAAAGGTCATACAGTCTATATCATGGAAATTCAAGATGGGAGATAAATTGATGAATAAATACCAAACAAGGAGACTATTCTATGCTCATGTATCAGATATGTGCTAGGTCAGGATGAGAAGGGGAAGATAGAGATGGGACAAGGACTGGGGATGAAGGGGAAGAGATTGGGCAGGAGGGTAAGAGGGAAGGAGTAAACAAGCAGAGTAAGGACAATCCAATCTAAGATGGCCAGGAGGAACAAAAGTGAAAAACACTGTGACTCAAAAGCCTGTTCCTCCAGTCCTAGGTTGGTGAATAAATAGCTAACTATAAAGTAAACTTAGTAACTTAGTAAAAACAAGTAAATGGCAATGAACACAAAAGAAGGATTATTGAACACAAAAGAAGGATTATTGGTAAACATGCAAAGGTGGGTTTTTTTCCCCCTACTTTTAGATGAAGCCAGATGTGGAAATCTTCTTCAAGGACCCTCTGGAAATTATCAAAACGCAGCACAATCAGCTTGTACAGGTAAGACCTATTGAAGTAATACAATTATTATAAGGCTCTGATATTTCGATCCTAGCACACCCTTGAGAAAGGTCCTGCTAGGATCAAAACATTATGATAATTAGAGGAGCTTTTTTTTTTAATGAGCGCACTTTTTTTATAGGCTGCATTTTTCTAGAGTACGATCTTTCCTCATTTAATCATGACATAGAGGGCCTAATTAATTTGATTACTAAAAAGGAGAGAAATTGATGATTTTTTTTTTAAATGGTAGCATTTGTCTGGAATACGATCATTCTTTATCTCTCCAAAGGTGATGGAATTTCAGAAGAACCACCGGCAACATCTGGCCGCCCACAGGAAACAGCAGGTACGTACATATAACAGGGACCGATAACAGAAGACAGCGCCCTCACCCTCTGCTACCGTCAGAGATTAATCTCGCTCCATTGATTGCATCGACCCATAAGTTGCTCATGCTCAGTTTGAACATGGATAAGAGCATAGCTGCCAACCATTCCTATTTTGGAGGAATTATTCCTCTCTTTTTTTGTGAAAATGTATAATTTTTTACAAGCTGATCTTGACAAGAGATTCTGATTTTTGGATTGGCAATATACACAGGTATTCCTATATGTGACCCGGCACAGCGACATGAGGAATATCCCACCAAAATTCTTTTCGAGTAAACAATGCCTGAAGTCAAAGTATCTTCTCAATTCGATAAAAAAAACCAATTTTTTGTTTTTTGTATTTTCGGAAAGTTCATGTATTGGAGAGATATTATGTCCAAAGGATTTTTCCGAAATCCGTCTCTAAAACAAGGATTTTGGGGGAGTGTTTGTGTACTGTTTTTATGAAAATGTTAAATTCCTGCCTTTTTGAATGGCCGCTTTCGAGGAGTTAGAATGGTGCTGCTATATTGTGTCTGGTACTAAACGAACTAGCGAAGTCCCCTTGTACTATTTACAACAAAGTTCACGCGGAAATAATTTTGATATCATTTGAAAGCTAATGGTATACTCTTTCACATCATTATAAAATCTCAAAATCTCAAAAGTGGGGGTTATTCCTCATTATGCTGTGCCGGGTCACATATGTACTTTGCTCTGTGATACCGCTTTGTTAGCAGAAGTAGTCCTAATTTCCTTTAAGACGGGTTGGCAGCTATGTAAGAGGTTCCCAGTCTCTCTACTGCCACCGTTAGAAATTAAACTAATTTCATGGCGCCTGCACCCTGGCAAAGACTCATTGACTAGTTGGGAAGGCCACCATCTAAGGGACGGATAGCTCAGATGGCAAGAGAGCCAGTAGGCAAAACCAGAGGTCTCAGGTTCACATGCCGGTCCAATCAAAGTTTTCTTTGCCATTTGTCAAAATTCAAAAAATCATTACCCGTACTTACTTTTAGAAATCCTCTTTGTCCTTAATTTGTATGGCATCTGTGTCCTCATTGCTCTCCCCTTCCTGTTTGGTTTTGTCCCTGTCATTCTGCCACTGGGCAAGGTCCTGCTAGGATGGAAACGTCGGGCCCTCCTAATTTTTTAGGCATCGAATAAAAAGTTAAAGGGTCTGACCTTCCGATCCCAGCAGAACCTTTTTTTTCCCCTCTTTCTTCCTTTGGGAGAGGTCCAGCTAGGATCAAGCCCTCTTCAACATTTTAGGTTTGCTTTTTATTGGTCATGTGAGTCAGTATAAGTGCTTCCCAACATCTTAGCCTTAACTCAAGTTGTTTCTAACAAAAGGGAAAACATGTTCGATTTCTCTTTAATTTATTTATTTATTTATTAAATACATTTTTAAAGCGCAAATTCCATTATGCATGTTCAAATGCACTGTACATACAAAGTAACAGATGCCATAAAATAACGTTAAAACAAAAATTACAATAATTAACCTAAAATGCACTTTCTGATACATACAAAATTTTAAACAATTAGAAAGGCATTCAGTATTATACATATATATGAATGGCAGATACCATTAAACATAAAATAAATAAGTAGATATTGGTCAAAAGTAAAATTACTTAATACACCAAGCATGTAAAATGAAAATTAAAACATAAAAAGATCAAATAAAATTTGATGAAAGATTAACATTACAGACACAATAAAAGTAAAAAATGTGCCCTGTGAACCGCAGGCAACCCCGCTTAGTTTAGTCAAGGAATCATTATAATCCCAGGCAATAGCCTGTATTTTTTTCATTATTTCTTCTCCTTTTCTTCCTCACATCCCGATTTCTCGCATTTTATCGCTCGTTCCCTCGTTTAGCAAGAGGCCAAGTGGCTGTCGAGGTTGGAGGCCACCAAGCGACAGTTGGACTCAGCCCTGGAATTGGAGAGGTAGGACCAAGAACAGCTCAAGTCCTGGCCTGCCTTAATTTATTACTGTGTTATTACAGGCATGCAACTTTTCCGCGGAAAATTCGGCTGTATTTTTAATTCGGCCGTAAAAAAAAAAAACTGTAAAAAAAAAAGAAGAAAAAAAAAGGATCTTTCTTCTCCCCTAACTATCATTTAACACACATGCTGAGATCAGGTTAAAAACTTTGATGTTTACTTTTCATTTTGTGTAAACAAATTCAATTTTCTGGGTGTATGCCATGAAAAAGGTTAAAATCTGTCACTCAGCTTAAAGTCATAAGTGGTCCAAAACTGCTCAGAATGCACCACAAAGCATCTAGAATGCAAACCCCATGCCGTAAGGGCTTTGTGCTCACAGTTTCATTCGGACATTTTCCTCTTTTTTTTTAACAATTCAAGAGTTGCATGGCTGGTTATTATGATTATCTTTATGGATTTTAAATGTCTAATGTGAAAATGATTATTATGAATACGTCTAATATGTTGAATATGATTAAGATTAAGTTTCATTTTGTAAAGCAAATTGTGGAATCTTTGATTCGTAATGCACAGACTGTACAATTTACAAATGCAGTTTATTATTATTACTATTATTATTGCAGAGATTCTGGGATTTTTTTCAATGAAATCAAAAGCCATGATAGCCAGTGCAATCATAATGACTCATTACCCTCCATGTAAGGACTGCGGAGCTCTATGCGCTAGACCACTGGTCCGTTTCACCATAGGCCTGGGTGGGTTCAAACCCAGTCCAGTCTGTGGTATTTTCATATAACCGTTTTTCGGTTTGTTTGAATTTGCCAGACGCTTACAAGAGGAGAACAGCAGACTACGGCGCCTACTCAGTGGCTCCTCAGGACCGGGAGGTGCTGCTAAGTGCTCCTACAGGTGGGCCCTCAATCCGAGCATTCCTAGTACCACTGGTTCCATCTTAAAGGTTGCACTCCGAAGTACAATGTTGGCTGCTACTACCAAACTACGGTAGTGAAAGCTGGAATTCGAAGAAGGCAGATCAGAATAGAATAGAATCTTTTGAACTTTGGGTGTGGAGGAGGCTTTTCCGAATTCCATGGACTGCAAGGAAAACAAACAGCTGGGTCTTGAATCAAGTAAATACTAAAAAATCTCTTCTGAACTTCATAGACAAGGGTAGATTGACTTACTTCGGTCATATCATGAGAGCTGACAACAGCCTTGAAAAGATTATCATGCAAGGAAAGATGGAGGGCAAAAGGGGACGCGGAAGACCAAGAACAAGATGGTGGGACAACATTCTGGCAAGAGTGGGCCGACCCCCCATAGAGACAATTCGAACAACAACGGACAGATCAGCATGGAGGCTACTTGTCAACATGGTCACCAGGGGCCGAAACCGACCTGATGGAAATAGATAGATAGACAAACAGCAGAACATCTTCTGTAATCCTGGTGCATTGCCAGTGCAGAATTTCAACCCGTGGAACATCTTCTGTAATCTCGATACTTTGTGCAATGCCAGTGCAGCAGTTTACAAAATTCCAAACTGTGGAAGATTTTCTGCAATATTGGTGATTTGTACAAAGCCAGTGCAACACTTTACAACTTGTGGAACATCTTCTGTATTCTCCTTGCATTGTACGATGCCAGTGCAGACTTTCACAGAATTTCAACCTGTGAAACATCTTCTGTAATCTCAATATAGTAAGGTTTGCGGTGACACCCTGTATCAGGTCTCTTAAAGGAAGAGGTGTGGTTCTGAAAAGAACCTGAGTGGTAACTCAGAACCACACCTCTTCCTTTGAGAGACCTGATACATGGTGTCACTGCAAACCTTCTTATATTGATTCACCCACCATGCAAAGCCTTAAGTCTTATTTATTCTGTAATCTTGGTGCATTATATAATACCAGTGCAGCAATTTACATAATGTCAGCCTGTGAAATGTCTTCTGTAATCCCAGTACTTTGTACAATGCCAGTGCAGCATTTTACAGAATTTCAACCCGTGGAACACATCTGTGTGATTGATACAAGCACACTCAGCAAACTTGAAACCATCAACACTTCTGGCAATCTTTGTGTGCATTACTGTGATGGTGCACTACAGCAAACCGGCTGAGATGACTTCAGAGGCAATAAAGAATTAGTTCCCTCACCCATTTCTCTCTTTCTCGCTATTCATTCAGACCTGGAACTCCTGGCGGTGTTCTGGCCAACGCCAGCATTCCGCCGAATGTGCGCAACATGGGTAAGTGGAATAACTTCAAGACATGGTCTTGCCCAACTCGACATGCAATTAATTAAGTACCGAGTGGAAGGTTTGCGGTGACACCATGTAACACATCTTGAAGGAGGGTGTGGCTCTGAAAAGTGCCGGTAACTCAACGTTTCGGGCAGTGTATACTCTGCATTGAGTTACCGGCTCTTTTCAGAGCCACACATGCTCCTTCAAGATGTGTTACATAGTGTCACCGCAAAACCTTCCACTTGGTACTTCCACCATGCAAACCTTCCACTTGGTACTTCCACCATGCAAACCTTCCACTTGGTACTTCCACCATGCAAACCTTCCACTTGGTACTTCCACCATGCAAACCTTCCACTTGGTACTTCCACCGTGCAAACCATCCACTTGGTACATCCACCATGCAAACCTTCCACTTGGTACATCCACCATGCAAACCTTCCACTTGGTACTTCCACCATGCAAACCTTCCACTTGGTACATCCACCATGCAAACCTTCCACTTGGTACATCCACCATGCAAACCTTCCACTTGGTACTTCCAACGTGCAAACCACTTGGTACTTCCACCATGCAAACCTTCCACTTGGTACATCCACCATGCAAACCTTCCACTTGGTACATCCACCATGCAAACCTTCCACTTGGTACATCCACCATGCAAACCTTCCACTTGGTACATCCACCATGCAAACCTTCCACTTGGTACATCCACCATGCAAACCTTCAAGTCTTATCTAAACACTGCATGCTCAGTGCTCAGCACTGAGTCAGATTATAGCAGCTAGATGCACTCCCAGTTTCACACCATGGCAGTGCGGTAAGCTTGCGTTCAGCCACTGCGAAAATCTAAGCCGTGAAAATTGGGTGAATATTGTCATGTTGCCACGAAAAACCAAATTCATAATGATCATTTTTAGAGTGAATTTACCCTGAGCATTTCACCTAATCTGACCTGCACTTAAAAAAATCACCACATATCTGCCAGGCAGTTGTCTAGTCTGCGGAATTGTACACCACCAGGCCGGTGCGTTGCAGCCATTTTACCACCACGAATGTGGCCTTGAATCTGACCACTGGTGAAACCGCCACGAAAAGCCGGTGGAGAGCATTTGAGCATGAAAATGTGGTGAAACTGCAGCGAATTTTTTCTTTTCGCGGCAACGTGACATGTTCCGCCCTATTTTCACGGGGGTTTGGATGTGCACAGTTGTCATTGCCTGTCTAGTCCTCGAGAATTAAGGCACTCTGATATAATGTTGTTTCCCGTCTCTTATCTCACTCACCAGTCTATCAGAATTCGTCCCAGTCCATGAGCAGGTCCTCCTCCCCTTACAACAGGTAAACCAACCTTATTGCCGCTTTCCAACAGCACCACCCGCCTTTCTGTGCCCATGAATGCCGCACAGGGTTTGTTGTTGTTGCTGTAATGTGCCATTGTGCCAAGCTCACTAATCAGTCGTGCACAATGAATACCTGCGAAGTAAATCAGTAAGAGTTCTTAGTTATGTGGCTGATTTCGCCATACCCATCCTAGCTTACGATCCATTGCAAGACGATGAGTGATGCACAGAAACCAGGAGTAGGGTAGGGATAAGTGAGAAGAGGGGGAAAGATCAAAGAGAGAAGTAAACACAAAAGAAGGATTATCAGAAAGCTGCATGGTGTTAGTCATTACCCTCCTAGATGTTGAGACCATGTGGTTGAATAGTCCGAAGACGCTTCATCCACATTTTATCACGGCTAAGACGGACAGCATTACTACGGTGACCAAGGGATTCTATGCCCAGTACACTCATATCTGATATCGAATGATCAGGGAGATTGAAGTAATACCCAACAGGGGTGTCCATTTTACCGGTTTTGATTGTAGACCTATGGCCATAGATACGTTTTTTGAGGGTGTTTTTGGTCTCGCCAACATACTGAGTATTACAAACTTTAAATTGAGTTACAATGTGTGGCAAGGCTTTGTGGAATCCAGCCCTGGATGCATCAAAGTGAGGAGCGCCTGTACCTACAACCCAGAGCTCCTTGGGTTCGAGTCCCTACGCGCACAGATTATCTTTCTCCCACTTTAACAACGGAAAATATGATGTGCTGAGACATTGATTGACCGTTTTTTCATAATGCTTCTCTATTTCAAATCTATCTCCTATCGTGTCCCCAATCCTAGCCGACTTCAGCAAGTTGAGGGCTCCAAGACACCTCAAAGTGTGAGTACACTCTGGCTGAGACTGACAAGAGAATGATTTCCTAAAAAAAAAAAAATAGGAAGGCCTGACTTTTCAATCCTAGCGGGACCTTTTTTTCAAAGGCTTTCTCTGCCTCCAAGAAAGGATCGGAAACCTTTAGGACCTCCTAATCAAATGCGATTGGAACACGGCAAGAGTGTTTTGGAAGCTGTCAGTGTACTGTCTGAAAGATTCAGACTGTACTGAATATCAGGGGATATGCAAGAGATGTCCAGCTCAATCCGCCTGTAGTCTGACTAGGGTCTTTGACAAAGATTCTTGGCCTTCCCAGAGTGTATCAACTGCTTATCGCTTTAAGCTCTATGCAATTCAAAGAGGTTTTGCCCTTAATACTCGACGTGATAAACACTGAGTGCTCAGTGCTTTCCCTGCTGCCTGATGAAAAATATTTCAGGCAGCTCGGGTGGGATTCGAACCCACGACTCCCGAATTCTAGTACGGACGTCTTAACCACTGGACCATCGAGGTCGTGTGGTGGATTCGAATAATGTACAGCAGCGGGTACCGCGTTGCATCATAGATATAACGTGATGTTTGCGTCGAGGAGAATGTAATTCAAAGAGGTTTTGCCCTTACTCGACGTGATAAACACTGGGTGCTCAGTGCTTTGCCCGGTGCCTCGACCTAAACATCATGTTATATCTATTAAGTTCTTATGGTTTTTTCGCCGGGGCCTTTTTTTTTCCACAGCAACCCGTGACGCCAACACGCACCCCGCCCGGCCCAGCCAGGTACAGCATTCGCACTCCGCCCGTCAACGGCAGAATAGGTAATGGCCCCCTGCAGTCCGCACCGATGATCGCTCCAGTTTTCGTCACTGGCAGACGCAATTTTTTCAGGAAGTTGTCACAATATCAGGCAGTCCGTGCAATCTTAGCGCTCACAAAAAAAATCAGCTGTTCGGAAATTTGTTGGAGAGTTCCTTTTTTTTTTACAAATACTGAAAAAAAAGGTTGGCCTTTAATTTTGCTTTCACGTTTTTTTCTCATGACATGGTTGAAAGATTGACAAACTATTACGCAGGAGTGTGATTCTATATATACACGTTAAGTGCATGTTCTTCGGGATCCGTCAAGCTCACTGGACATTCTGCATTGCCTCTTCTCTTTCCCCACCGGCTGACCTCTGTAGGAACTTGCAACACTCCGACAGGGAACATGACCCTGACCCCGGGCGGTACGCTGATCAGGTAGGAGAACAGTCTCTGCATCTGTCTTTGCCCAGCCCCTAAGGTTCCCCGTTAAACCACACCCCCCCCCCTAAAGACAGTCCCAGATAGCGCAGCATTCGCCAGTACAGCCAACTACACGGCCCATCATGGAACATTGCTCTCATAGTTGGGCCGGTGCATCTGCCTGTCACTTGTCCCAGTTGAATCGGGTGCAGAGAGGCGGATTGTTATTAGCCTTGTCGGCAAGGAGCTTGGGTCGTCACTGCAACCCCTCGCCCATAGTAGGATGGTGGCCACCCTGAGTCTCCTCTATCGATATTTCCATGGAAGGCGTTCCTCTGCTCTTGTCGACTTGGACCCCCCCAGTCAGGATATTTAAGGGAGCAACCAGCTGGCTGTTTGCCTGCTCTCATCCGTACACTCTATCTATCCCAAGGTGTAGAACAAAGAGGTGTCAGAACAGCTTCTTCCCGCATTCAGCCTCTCTCTGGAATTCCCTTTCTGGTTCATGTTTTTCCCCCAGCCTACGATCTTGCCCTTTTTAAGAGGAATGTCAATTCCTATCTCCAGCCTTCCTGAGTCCCTCTCTATCTCCCTCTTTCCTTATTGCCCTTAACCTTGAGTGGCTTTGTTGCCTTGTTTTGGGCGAATTTGTATTTTTTTTTAAATACCAAAAAATAGTCCAAGAAGACACTTGAAGTTTCAGCCAAACCCGACGAGTGAGTCTCGTGATAGAATAGTGCGAGCAAAATCTGCAAGGGTGAAAACAATTGTGACCCGGCACAGCGACATGAGGAATATCCCACCAAAACACTTTTCGAGTAAACAACGCCTGAAGTCAAAGTATCTTCTCAATTCAATTGAAAATCAATTTTTATTTTTTTTTGTATTTTCGGAAAGTTAATGTAATGGAGGATATTATGTCCAAAGGATTTTTCCGAAATCCGTCTCTAAATGTTAGAAAAACAAGGATTTCGGGGGAGTGTTTGTGTACTGTTTTCATGAAAATATAAAGAACCTGCATTTTTGAATGGACGCTTTCGAGGAGTTAGACTGATGCTGCTATATTGTGTCTGGTGCCAAATGAACGAGCGAAGTCTCCTTGTACTATTTACAACAAAGTTCATACAGAAATAAATTTGATATCATTCAAAAGCTAATGGTATACTTTTTCACATCATTAGAAAATCTTAAAATCTAGAAAGTGGGGGTTATTCCTCATTATGCTGTGCCGGGTCACAATTGTAGCTCGCTGGTCTTCAGAATGGCAGTTTAAATTCCAGTTCTCTGAGGAAACTAATTGAGTGAGTGCAGTAGGATGGTTTCTTGGGAAGATCTACTCCCAGTTATAGCTGTTAGAGTAACTTAGTCTGTTTCCGTATTCTTTTGTTGACCTGCCAGGTCAGCCAATACTCCGGGGGGCCTCATGGAGATGTCAACCCCACAGAGTTCCCCCATGAACCTCAGCCCTGCTTCCTCCAGGTCAGTCATAGGAGCAACTCGGAAAATCGGGAAATTTGTGAAATCCCTTTAAGAAACCGGTAGCTGTTTATTTCGTAACCAAAACCTGACCTGGGGAAGAAATGCTTTGGAAAGGAAAGGAATGGGAAGGAAAATTAATAGAAGGAATAAAAGGGATGGGAAAAGAAGGCAAGGAAAGGCAAGGCAAGGGAAAGGCAGGGAAGGGAAGGGAAGGAAAGGGAGGGAAAAAAAGGGAAGAGAAAGGAATAAAAGGGAAGGGAAGGCGGCAAATGAATAAAATGGAAAAGAAGGGAAGGGATGGGAAGGGAAGGGAAGGGAAGGGAAGGGAAGGGAAGGGAAGGGAAGGGAAGGGAAGGGAAAAAAAGGGAAGGGAAGGGAAAAGAAGGGAAAGGAAGGGCTGGGAAAAGAAGGGAATAAAAGGGAAGGGAATAAAAGGGAAGGGAAGGGAAATGAATAGAAGGAAAGGAATGGGAAGGGAAGGGTAAAAGTGAAGGGGAAGGAAAGAAAGGAGAGGAGGGGAGAATGCTAAAAACAGACTGCTAGTTTTTTTGTGACATTGAAATGAAGCATGTTCCTTCCTTTTTGCCAGGAGGAGTTACCTGTCACTTGGGAACATCCAGGGAACTCCTTATGGAGATTGTTCTTCGCAGAGTAAGACCTATATTTTCGACCTACATTTTTGTGAGAACAAAGTCATAGTCCGTGCATTGTAGGGCTTAGCCCACTCAGGTGCTAGACATCAGAACCCTTCTTTTATATGTCTCCGAATTTGTATCTATCCTAACCCCGGCAAAGACTAGGTAGTTGACCATTAGGGAAGGCCACCATCTAAGGGCTGGGTAACTCAGATGGAAGA
This sequence comes from Luidia sarsii, assembly GCA_949987565.1. Taxonomy (NCBI): domain Eukaryota; kingdom Metazoa; phylum Echinodermata; class Asteroidea; order Paxillosida; family Luidiidae; genus Luidia; species Luidia sarsii. The sequence goes on from OX465110.1 coordinate 17,945,324, forward strand.
GCACTGGTACATTAATCCAGAGTCTCGGGTTCAAGTCCTGGTCCAGTCAAAGTTTTCTTTGCCAATTTTTCAATATGTTCAAAAGTTCCCAGTGATCAGTTTTTCCTTTGTTTGTTTGAGTCTCCTGATTGAGTTCACTAATTGAGTTCAATTGCCACAAATCTTCCCCTACTTTATTGTGTCCCACCACACGTACAGCCCATGATCCTACCTCGAGTGCAGTTCCAGTGCAGTGTCTTTACATAGCGCTTCCATGTTCTGGCTCGTATTTCGGTTTTTGGGCGCTTGTCGACCAAAAACCCACTTTGGGATGTTGCGCATGCAGCACGCGCTTGCCCCAGGAACGCTGGATAGTCGGAAAGCTGTCCAACAATGGGGCCGGTCAAGCATGCAGTCAAGCAAAGGGCACATTAGTACGCGTGGTTTGTTCTTTTGGCCGCGCACCTCCGCCGGGTGTGCATTGTGTTAACCATTGGGTTGTACGTTTGTTTGATTGTTCAGGTAGCATGTCCTCTGTCTTGAGCCAGTCGTCCCAGAGTGATTCCGGATGCAGATACAGTCAGGTATAGCAGCGAGGGTCGACCACTGGTTTCCCCTCTCACCGGAGGCCATTCTGACTCCACATGGCTTGAATTTCAGAAGAAAAAAAAGTACTAGACAACATGTCTAGTAGCTGAAGACATTTACTAGACCAGGGGCCAATTTCATAAAGCCGCATAAGTGTGAAAATCTGCTAAGCGCAAACATTCTTACCCATGTAAAAATGAGTAGAAAGCACATTACGATGCGATGTCAATTGCATCTGACCTGTATTCCACCATTCTTTACTCTGCATGAAACACAAGTGAAGTTTGGGTTGGCAAAAGTGATCTTGTAAATCATGACATTTTGTGCTTAAACAAATTTTGGTGCTCAGGCGGCTCTATGAAATTGGCACCTGAACTATTTTAATAAGAAAAGAAATAAGAAAAGAAAAAACAAATGTTGCATGCCATGTACCATGAGAAAATGCCATTCCCTTGTACAGGTCAAAGTCAAATGATATCAAGAAATCTGGCACAATAAAGTAATGATATTGAAACGTACCAATTTATCAGACCTCAACTGTTATTTTTGAGTGGAATTTTGTTCGTGGTACAAAAAAACCCACACTAGACAGTTGAGTTACCGTGTTTTTTTTCCACAGCCACACACTCCTTTTCTAAAGAGATACGTTACATGGCATCACCGCAAATCGTCCTCTTTGCATTGCGATGGATTGAAGTCAGGATGGGTTAGATGAAATCGTCTACAAGCACTCTTAATTTTCCTCTTTTTTTTTAGAATATTCCAGATGCTGATTTTGTTACATCCCCACACCTGATTTTTTTGGGTTTTCCTTTTCTCACACAGAAGAACGCGAGGTCCAAGAGATCACCGCTGTGAGTATAGTAGCATTCGATATGGGAAGGTTTGCGGTGACACCATGTATAAGGTCTCTTAAAGGAAGAGGTGTGGTTCTGAAAAGTACCCGAGTGGTAACTCGTCATTTCGACCAGTATGCTCTGGCCGTCATCAGGAGAAAGTCAGGAGAAAGGGAGAAAGATGGCCAGAGCATACTGGTCAAAACGTCGAGTTACCACTCAGGTTCTTTTCAGAACCACACCTCTTCCTTTAAGAGACCTTATACATGGTGTCACCGCAAACCTTCCTGTATTGATTCACCCACCATGCAAAGCCTTTGGTCTTATTTACAGTAGCATTCCACTGCAGTTCCTTTGGTCAGGATACACTTCTATACATGTGGACAGTTCTCAACACCATGCTGTTGAACTGATGGGGTTGAATCTAGTGCCTTGTGGAGACCTAGTCCAATAAATTGAATGGGTCTCCACAGGGAAATTGTAAAGGTGTACCGGTAAACTGGTATTTAGTTATAACTCAAAGCCAGGAAATTTGTGATGGGTAAGAATCTGTCGCAAATTGAAGTATCATATAAGGGACAAACGGTCCAATTTTCTACCGAGGAAAAGTGAATGCGGCTGAAATGGGAGCATTTTTAAAACATCGTTTCTCGTTTGGTTGTATGTGCACGAGAACAAAGCAATGTCTCCACAAGGATATAACAATGCGTATGTGTGCACGCATCTGTGTGAATATGCACCTAAGTGTAATTGTTTGGAGAAAGAAGAAAAATCGTCAAAGAAAAAATTTGACTGAACCGGGACTAGAACCTGTGACCTGTGGCTCATTGAAAATCGGTAAAATGCCTGGGGAAAAATAGGAAGAAGTCCAATTTGAGTTTGTGTTTTTGTTTGCCCTCAGCTCTGGAATGACAAGCAGTCAGTACCATCAGGTCACATCGTAGCAAGCCTGGGCAGAGTATGACAATCACATCCGTCAGAAAACGACTCTTCGGGAACCTTCTTGAGACCCACACACCATTTTAGGCAGGCAGACACCAGGTCACCGTGTGCCGGGCTGCATTTCGGCAGTCACGACCGAGAATTGCCTCGACTATCAATCCACTGAGATTTCACTGGGCAATTTTTGGGTCGGTTATGGAGTGACACCGGTAGATAGGAGTGCACACATTTTTTTCACGGCACCGAGCCAAACAGCAACGGCCGGAACCATTCTTGGCTACGACCGACCGAAAAAAACGCACTCCCGTGCTGACGGCATGTGCCCCACCTCTTTCAAGAATGAGCCAAGAACGAGTGCAGTATGTGTGTCATCCGCCTGTTCTGCAAAGTCACCCGCAGATCCATTTGTACTGTACAGACTTGACACTGGAAGTACTCAACATGAATTTGGGTTTTAAAAAAAAAAAGGACGAGTTCAATGCTATTACGAGTTCCGCGTGCCGAAAAAATTTGGCGTGCGAGGATTGGCCAATTCTGAGCTGGGGATCGCTGATACTTAGAGGCGTGAGAGTTAAGATGTGCCCGCAAGCTTCTTGAGGAAGAAGCATGTGAAGTCTCCCAGAAACAAGATTTTTACCACTTGAAGTGGAAATTGTTTTTTAATGTCCCCAGCCCGGTTTGTTTCTTCCCTTGTTGCTTCCTTCTGTAAATTGTACAAAGATTGTAAATACTTGTATCATTTCTTTTTTTTAACTTGTACGATATACAAACAATGTTGCAAATTGCTTGCTGTTAGTAGAAGTTTTTTAGAAGAAGTCAATGTTTATCTGTTCCTGCGTCAAGGGTATAATTTGAAATGGGTGAGTATTAAAGCAAGTGAATGGATTTAACAGCTACCACAGAGAGCAACACGACCAAAATGAATACCGAGTTCTATAGTTTAATACCAATATCTGACATTTCACATTTATAGGCACTTCAAGTCAAACGTACAAATTTTGTACAGCTATGTACAAATGTATGACTCCCTGTTGGGCACATTGTGCCTGCAGTTCACGGTAATCGGTATGATTGGTGCAATGCAGGAGGTTTTCTGAAGATCTGAAATAAAACAAAACCATTGACTCTAAAATTTGAAGTGATATCCATCCAAGATGACTGATGGATTTGTTGGGAGTTTAAGTGCATATTGACGTACCGACCTCCCTATGTACATGTGCAAATACTTTATACCAATGCTTTGTCAGCACACAGAATGTGGCGTTCACTCATATTAAGTGAACTTGCCCTTTGAGGAATATATTGGCCGATTCAGGTAAGTGGAGGAAAGTACGATATAGTACACAGCAGCACAGTATCATACAGCAGATGAATAGCTGCCAACCTATCTCAAAAGGAAATTAGGAATACTTCATGTAAAAAAAGGAGAAATCACAGAGCAAACTACATAGGAATACACGTGTATTTCCAAGCCCAAAATCGGAATCTGTTGTCAAGAGCTTGTAAAAAGTGATGCACTCTTATCCCCAAAAAGAGGAATGATTCCTCCAAAATAAGAATGTTTGGCAGCTATGCAGATGCTACGAGCGTCGGTCACTAGGTGCATTCCACTAGCTGCCCAGGCAGACTCTTGGCTCTCCCGGGTGACCCTGCTTTTCACGCCGGGTAAGTTGAGTGGGCAATGAAGTCGCAGTCGACCGGCGGGGGCTGATCGGGCTAGACCCGGGGAAGCCAACCAAAAACTGCACCCACCGTATGTACAGTGCTAGAATTAGTCCCGCAGCGCCAGAGACAAAATTCAAGATAGAAACTCATGTACATTCGAGGAAGTCAAAACTCCCCCCCACAAAAATGTTGCCCCCTTTTTTTTGCAGTCAACCTCGACGGTCTTCACTGTCGTTGTCGTCATCGTCTATGTCAAATTTGGGGGGAGGATGCTGCTGTCGCGTTTCCATGGCGATCTTCTTCCTCAGTTCCTGCACCTGCCTCATCAGGTTCTTCTCCCGTTGCTCAAAGGTGTCCCGCCCACGGTCCAGAGAAACTGGGTGGAAGACAACAAATTGAATTGACGAACCATGCTTAAAGATTTAAGAGCTAAGATAAAAACAAATCTTAGTTGAATTGAAATGTGCATAATTTAAACAAGACTCTTGCACACAGAAAAAAAGAGGTGATGGACTGACTCACAAAATATACAGACTACACAATAAATTTACAAAACTACAGAGCCATGAAGCAAATACAAACTGCTCACTGACTAAAATGACCTGCCAAAAAAAGTTAGAGGGCCTGACCTTTTCGATCCTAGCAGGACCTCAAAGGCAAAGAGCAGAACCTTTGAGAAAGGTCCTGCTAGCATTGAAACGTCAGGCCCTCTAACATTTGCGATTGAAGCACAAAGATTGCCGTAGATGAGAAATGTACAGTCCATTCACTCCAAGTTGAGCCTGACAGCGGCCTCGTTGAATGCTATGGCATTCCACCCATCCAACAGTCCACCTACAGCTGGCCTACCAGGAGCCGTTATCGCCCATCATTCAAGACAGGCGCAGGATTCCACTTGGCCACATGAAACAACAGTACACGGTCCTGACTGGTGCAAGAAATATGTGCAAGCTCTTCATACAGTGAACAGATGTGATATACAAAAATGTCGCAAACTGCTTACTGACTACAATTACCAAAATGCAAATCCTAAAATTTAGTGGGCCTGACGTTTCGATCCTAGCAGGACCTTTCTCAAAGGCAGAGTGACAAGGACAACCTTTGAGAAAGGTCCTGCTAGGATCGAAACGTCAGGCCCACTAAATTTTATGACAGTGAACAGATGTTAAAAAAAATTTATATAATAAAAAGAACCTGTCCGGTTACAATTTGAGCCAAATCAAGCCTTGAACAAACGAGTTCAAGTGAGGGCCTGGCATTTCGATCCTAGCAGGACCTTTCTCTGCCGTTGAGAAAGGCCCTTCTAATTGGTGATGCTGTATGCGTGTACATGTGCACCTCAAACGACATCAAAAACTCAAACATGCATTGATAACACTGTGATGTCCAGGCCTCTTGGCTACTCTTGGATACTTACTGGGCACCTCGTCTTCCTCGGAGCTGCTCGGGTCATTCAGCGCCCTGCCAGCGTCGTCTCTCCTCCCCCTGGGAACTCTTATCCTGGCATACCCAGCTGTGAAGAGAGCCACCCCCCAAAAAATAAAATTCTTAAAAATCATCGACAACTCATCCCCCAATTCAATGAGGTTTTGCCCTGCTCAACGGAAAAAAACCCAAAACCTCTGAACATTTTCTATCGCGAGCGACTAAGACCCAGGATGTTAGCATATTACGTAAGAGTGTGATGATAGAGTGCACATGCCAAGGGCGTGGCAGTTCATTGATCGTTTTTCAGCGCGGCTACGTCGGACGTCTCCTTATAGCTCTCCCTATTATACCTACTGCACGCTGTGGGGTAATGTCTGAGACCGTCGAGGTTCGGTTTTCGGACAGTGAGGATACGCTGTCTGCAGGAACCTAAACAACTAACCGCCCGTATAGCTCGATGCATAAGAACGATGTTACCCAAGTTATTGCGTTCAACATGTTCTTCAGGTCGCCGGAGAAGGAGATGGAGGTAGGCGATGTGGCGCGACAGAAAATAATCTATTCGAGTTTGAGCTCCGAAGTAGCGACTAAACTGAATTACATTCTCCTCGACGCAAATATCACGTCATATCTATGAAACACCGAGTGCTCAGCGCTTCGCCCCAGGAAGCTCAAACCCGCGGCTCCCGCTTTCTAGTGCAGACGTTTTAACCACTGGACCACCGAGCTGGTCGAGGTCGTGTGGTGGATTTGATTTAATGTATAGCGGCAGGTACCACATTGCATCATAGAGCATCCGTGGGCATTGATGTGAAGGGATGGGAAGGGCTTGCCAAGGACCGTCCACAGTGGAGACAAGCGCTGTCACGTGGTCTGCACCGGGCAGAAGAGAACATACGCCTGGCTTCAGACGAGAAGAGGATCAAGCGCAAGAACAGCCAACGTCATCAGGCTGCACCTACTCTGTTCCAGTGCAACCACTGCAATAGGGTCTGCCACTCCCGCATTGGCTTGCATAGCCACACCAGACGGTGTTCCCTATCGGGCACAGATCGATGATCACCCGTGATCGAAGAGATGCCAACAATAAAAATAAAAAAATCATCAGGCATCGGGCAAAGCACTGAGCATTCAGTGTGTATCACGTCGAGCAAGGGAAAACCCTCATTGAATTACATTCTCCTCGATGCAAACATCATGTCAATCTATGAACTCATCCTGTGTTCATATCAAATCCTGTACAAGCGAGCGGGCCAGTCAACCAACAGACGAGAAGCTAGATATCCCATCTCTAAAGATCAAAATAACGCAGAGGTTGCAAACTGCTGGCTGTCTTACATGACTACAAACACCAATCTCAAAACAAAACAAAAACTGCAGAGGGCCTGATGTAACGATCCTGGCAGGACCGTGTTCAAAGGCAGCCCGCTCTCGTCGGGCCCTTTCAAAGACAACGTGAACTTCTCAGATTGTTTTCAGAAGATCTCGGGTGGAGTCGAGTTACGATGCATGGTATTAAAAGCCTTGTCCAATCCGCCTCCAATATTGGCGATCGTAAACAGGACCTTTCTCAAAGGTAGGCTGAGCATTTAAAACGGATGAAAAAAAAATCAATGTATGCAATACAGGAAAAAGACCAGTCCATTCGATCATAACATTTTCTGCAGGACTGGCACACACCTTGTTTGTCCACAGCAGACTTGCTTTGCTGTCCATTAGCTTCGGAGAGCGCCCTCAGGTGTTGATATTCTGCATTCTTCTCGGTTGCCTCTTCCAGCTGAATGCCGTCACCCCCCCAAAAAAAAAAAATAGATTTAAAAAAAATGACCATCAATAGAGAATTTTTATTCTGACAAATTTCTATCAGTCAGAATTGCTTGACTGGCGCCCCCACCCCGGCAAAGACTAGTTGACTATTAGGGAAGGCCACCATCTACGTATATGTAACGGCTGGATAGCTCAGATGGAAGAGCACTGGTACGTTAATCCAGAGGTCTCGGGCTCAATTCCCAGTCCAATCAAAAACAAATTTTAAATTTTTTTCAATTCATTCTGACAGATATTTGTTAAGCTTTACATTCAAAAAGATGCTTTCCCTCTACTTGCAATACATGTAGAACGTTGCCATGCACAATTTGTGTGAAATCCACACGTATGTACAGTGTATTCAATTCATAACATCGTAATCATAATAAGGACATTTTCTGTAGCCCTGCAATCCACCGACAACTGACATGACCCGCTCTGCACCCATCAGTATAAAACAACGTAAACCGTTAGCGCAATCTGGAGAAATCTAGCTCAGCGGCGTACCTTCCTGCCCGCTATCCGCCTCATAATGGACTGGATTTCGTCCTCCAACTTGTGATTGTCCTCGTTCAGTCGCGAGAGCTGTCCACAAATGAATAATGTGCAATTTTTTCAAAACTCTGAACAATGATACCCGTGAAATAAACCGATGGCAGTACATTATGTGCAAAAGCGAATCAAATCTTCCACAATCGGATGTCTGTGTGGCTTTTGTCACGCCACGTATTGTCTTGTGCTAGACTGAAAAGAGTCTTTGTTTAAAACTTGGAAAATAAGGGTGCCCGGATTCGTTGGGCCTGGTACATATAGGCATGCAATTCTTGAATTTAAGAAAAAAAGGGGAAAATGTCCGAATGAAACTGCGAGCGCGAAGCACGAATCCCTTACTGCGTTTGGTTTGGGGCCCTTGAAAATGTTGGATTCTAGATGCTCTGTGGAGCATTCTGAGCAGTTTGTGACAACTTATGACTTTAAGCTGGGTGACAGATTTTAACCTTTTTCAAGGCATACCGGTACACCCAGAATTGTTGTTTTTTACACAAAATAAAAAAATGAAAACATCAAAGTTTTTAACCTGATCTCAGCATGTGTTTTAAATAATAGTTAGGGGAGAAGAAATATCCAGATCCATTTTTTTTTTTTTTTTACGGCCGCGGAAAAGTTTGTTTTTATTCTTCACCTCTGAGCTGCGGAGCTCCTGTTCCAGGTTATCCATCCTGCGCCGATACTCGCCGTCCCGTCTCACCCCAGCCTCCTCGTTCACCTCCTCCACCTTGGCTATGACTGTCTCCAGTTGCTGGAGGGCAGAGGGAAAGAGAAGGACCAGAAAATGAAGCAGAGGGAGGGAGGGAGGGAGAGATGGAGAGAGAGAGAGGGAGAGAGAGATGGAGAGAGGGGAGAGGGAGAGAGAGAGAGATGGAGAGAGGGGAGAGGGAGAGAGAGAGAGATGGAGAAAGAGAGAGGGAGAGAGAGAGAGAGGGGGAGAGGGGGAGAGAGGGAGAGAGAGCAAGGGAGAGAAAGAGAGAGAGAGAGAGAGAGAAGGGGGAGAGAGAGAGAGAGAGGGAGTCGGAGGGAGAGAGAGAGTGAGTGAGCTAAAGAGAGAAGGGGGGGAGAGAGACAGAGAAAGAGAGAGAAAGAGAGAGAGAGAAAGAGAGAGAGAGAGAGAAAAAAAGAGAGAGAGAAAGAGAGAGGGAGAAAGAGAGAGAAAGAGAGAAATGGAGAGAGAAAGACAAAGACAAAGGGGAGAGAGACAGAGAAAAGGAGAGAGAAAGAGAGAGAAAGAGAGAGAGGGGGAGAGGGGGAGAGAGAGAGAGAGAGAGAGAAAGAGAGAGAAAGAGATAGAGAGAGAAAACGAGGGAGAGAAAAATGGAGAGAGGGAGAGAGACAGAAAAAGAGAGAGGGGATGAGAGGGGGAGGAAGGGAGAGGGAGGAGGAAGGGAGAGAGTACAGTTGCTGGATGGCAGAGGAAAGTAAAATACAGAAGCTGAAACTTAAAGGCCTTCTAGTCTCCTACCTTCCTGGTCTGATGCTGCTGGTCCTGTGTGCTCTCCCAGGCCCTCTGTCTGACCCTCTCCTCCAGCTCCGCCTGACGCCTGTGAGCGTCGGCATCAGCCCGCTGCTGGTAGGAAGCGTCCGCGCCGCCCTTGGCCAAATCCTACATCAGGTCGGCAAGGAAGGAGTAAGGAATCATCCGCAGACTTTAAAAAACCACTTCACACTGGCACCAGCAGAAGAAAAGACTGGACGTCAGTTAGTCAGTCGGTAAACGAACCTAGATATGATAAGACTTGAAGGTTTGCATGGTGGAAATGCTATAAAGTGGAAGGTTTGCTGTGACACCGGGTATCTCTTCTCTTTCAAGAAGTACGGCAACCTCTACCTAATTCAATGGCGGTTTTCCCTTCTGTATGTGATAAGCACTGAGTGCTCAGCGCTTTGCCAGACGCCTGGTGAAGAAAGAAAAAAAATCAGGCAGCTCGGGCGGGATTCACTTCCTAGGGCAGACGTCTTAACCACTGGACCACCGAGCTGGTCGAGGTCGTGTGGCGGATTTGAATACTGCATAGCGGCGGGTACCGCGTTGCATCATAGATCATGTCATGATGCTTGCGTCGAGGAGAATGTAATTCAATGAGCAAACATCATGACGAATCGCTACCTACCTGCTCCAGGAGTTGTTTCTGGGCCTGTAACTCCAGCCGTCGAATTTCCACGTCTTCCATCGCCGCCTTGGTCTCCTGCTCCCTCAACAAACTCTAAACAATACAACAAAACAGAGACAGGATGAAATATTGACAAAAGAATCAGCATATCAGCGTATCGATTTCGCCAAACTCACCGTTAACGTACGTTCCATCGCAAGACGGTGAGCGATGCACAGAAACCATACGGCGTATCACAACTTACGACGGGTTATCCGTCGCGACTTAAGCTACGATGCCCATTGCCAATGCTCGCTAAACAGTTGTGTACAGTGAAAACCTGTCAGTAAGAGTTCTTAGTTATGTGGTCGATTTCGCCAAACCCATCCTAGCTTACGATCAATCGCAAGACGATGAGTGATGCACAGAAACCTTCAATGACTATAATTTCATTGCACTGATTAGTTAGTTAGTTAGTTTTTACCCCTAGACAAATTTTATTCAGGCCTTTTTTGTCTTTTGCCTCCGGCTAATCCTTGAGTACACGTGACACTTT
>OX465110.1:17957480-18065779 GCA_949987565.1 Luidia sarsii
CCCACAGCCGGTAGGCCTCGCCGATGACCGTGCCGACGTTCACGGCGTTGCGGTGGTGGAAGAAGTACTGGAGAGAGAGAGAGAGATAAGGGTCAGTGTACTGTACAGTGTACTGCGTACTTGTATACATTAAATGAAGACTTAAGGCTTTGCATGGTGGGTGAATCAATATAGGAAGGTTTGCGGTGAACACCATGTATCAGGTCTCTTAAAGGAAGAGGTATGGTTCTGAAAAGAACCTGAGGGTAACTCCCTCAGGTTCTTTTCAGAACCATACCTCTTCCTTTAAGAGACCTGATACATGGTGTTCACCACAAACCTTCCTATATTGTATACATTACACAATGCACAAAATGCAGTTTTACCCCCTACTATGTGAGTGTTACTGTTACAAAAATCTTAACTCCAAAACGATGAGTGTCCATCCAAAATCTTTCAGGGAATGATGCTTACATTGTCAGCTTTGAAAGAAAAAAAATGGTTTAGTGCTATGAAATGGATACCCTTTCAAGAGCTTTTAAATGGTGTGACATTTATTTCTGTAGGTGCTTTCATTTTTGAGATAGAGCTGTCCAAACACAGCTGGTTGTGCTAATTAGTCAAAAGTTTCTTAAAATTTAGTGGGTCTGACGTTTCGATCCTAGCAGGACCTTTCTCAAAGGCCTTTGAGAAAGGTCCTGCTAGGATCGAAACGTCAGGCCCACTAAATTTTAAGATTTGCATTTTTGGTAACTTTAGTCAGTAAGCAGTTTGCAACATTTTTGTATATCACCCTAGTCAAAAGTTTGTTAACCCGTATCTCAAAAACTACTTGACCGATTCGCATAACATTTGGGTTCTGGGGGTTTCTCAAGGAGTCCAATCAGCACAGGGAATTTTGTTCCAATCTGTGATGGTCGGGTCCAAAAGCGTGCTGAAGTGTCACCGAGCGCCTCCGTTCTTGTCAGAGAGGCAACCAATAGGGGAACCGCGGCCCAGCAGTCGGGCCGCTCTTTTTGACTCCCGTCACCTTGAAGTCGTCCACGTCGGTGCACTGCAGCAGCGGCTGGCGGGAGCACAGGAGGTAGGCCACCACGGCCAGCAGCAGGAAGGCCGGCGGGTTGGTGAAGACGTTGTCCCACAGGCGCTGCCACTCCTCCTTGGTCAGGACCTCCGAGAGCAGCGTCTGGAGCAGGGGCCAGGCGTAGACCTGATGTCCCCCCAACCCACACGCACGCCCCCACACACACCGGAGCCCAAAGGAAAGAGAGAGGGCCTTTGAGTTTGAATGTTAACATTGTGTGACATTGTCTACATCATCTTTCTTTGGGTTACAGTCTGACGTTCGCTTGTGTGTCCCCAAGACTATTTGCTCCCGGTCTAGGCAGTCATCCCAAACGCTATTCACATTTTTAATACTCTTTGTTTCTCATCCGTGTCCTATTCACTCTCTCCCCCCCTTCCTTCGTGTACATGTATCTGTTTTGTCCTTGTCACTCTGCCTTTGAGAAAGGTCGTGCTAGGATCGAAACGTCAGGCCCACTAAATTTTAAGATTTACATTTTGGTAATTTTAGTCAGTAAGCAGTTTGCAACATTTTTGTATATCAGTTACTCCAAGCGGTAGATGACTATATATCATGGCTGAGCCTTTTTTTACCCTATTGTCACAGACGTTGCGTCTGCGTATGTTAAAGCTTTTATGTGACTTTCTGGTGTGTCTGTGGGTTTAGTTCGATAATTGTATTAGATGTGTATGTGTAATCTGTGTATTATTGATTTCTTACTGTACATTTGTATGAATTTTTTCCAGTGGAAGGCAAATTTCTACGTTTTTATGTGGATAATAAATTAAATCAATCAATCAATCAATCAATCAATCAATCATCTCTTAAGAGGAGGAGTATGGCTCTGAACAGAGCCGGTAACTCTCCGTCAGGTTTACAAGCCAGAGTTTAGTTTAGCTTCTCTGATTAAAGTTCGTATTTGATCTTTTCCACAGCATCAATCTACCGTACAACGTATGCACATATGACAGAGAGTACAGAGATATGAATGAATGGGCACACTAGATAGGGGAACAACCTCTACACTGACTAGGACACACAAAAACACTTCCTTCTGCGTGACGGGGAAAGAAGGCCCGAGCCCGTGACTGACCTGCGAGGTGACCCCGTACTTGACGAAGTGCTGCAGGAGGGCCCTGTCGTGGTAGGCCAGGACGTTCTCCACCATGGACAGGACGTTGATGGGAGGGTTGGGGAAGAACTCAAACCACTGCTGGCACCAGTTGCCTTTAGGGGGGGGGTTGGTGGGTAGGGGGTTGGTGGGTAGTGGGTTGGCGGGTGGTGGGGGGTTTGGTGGGTGAGTGGGGGAGGGGCAAGAAGGGATGGTGAGAGAAACTCAGCATATTCATTGACTCACTGATCCGCGACTTTATCCACTCTTGGCTGGCTGGCTGGCCGGCCGGCCGGCCAGGCCAACACAGCCAATTTTCATGGTGGCCAGATGGATTGCTTGGTGGCCCCCAAGTTTTAAAAAATCAAATGGCAGTGAGTTTCAGTGCTCAAGTGAAGGTTGAATTTTTTCTGGGTAATTACACAGCGGCCAGTCGGGCCACTACATGTAGCTCCGAAGTATCTGGTGGCCTCAGACTGTGGGTAGTGGCGTAAGACTGTTTATAGTGGCCTAAGACTGTATATAGTGGCCTAAGACTGTATAGAGGCCTAAGACTAGGGCGCAGTGGCTTAAGACTGTACAGTGGCCTAAGACTATGTATAGTGGCCTAAGACTGTGCATTGTAGCCTCAGACTGTATATACTGGCCTAACACTGTTTATACCACCCTAAGACTTTGCATTGTGGCCTAAGACTGTGTATAGTGGCCTAAGACTGTGGGTAGTGGCCAGTGGCAGTCAGGCCAATTCCAGCTCCGCTGGCCACAGGATAAATCCCAAGCAGGGCTTGTCTGTAAGGCAAGTAAACTCCTGCAAGATCGCTCGTTCTGGTGGTGAGGGGAGGGGCCGGGACGGGAAAGGCTTCTTACTCAGGACGGTGGCGACGACCTCAAAGCAGACCAGCTGGTTGTTCTGGAAGAGCTTGACAAAGGGGAAGGCCATCAGGGGCAGGTAGTCCGTCTCCCCAAAGATGGCCGACCAGTGGGCCAAGGCCGACAGGCTCCTGGGACAGAGAGTGGGGGGAGAAGAGACGGGGGAGAGAGTTACCCTCAACAGGCAGGACTTGTAACGGAAGTGTGGTTGGAGGGGGAGGAGGGTGTTGATCTGCAAGGCCCGTCATAGTCTAAGTCATGTGATGTCAGGTGACCATGTCAGGTGACCATGTCAGGTGGCCATGTCAGGTGGCCATGTCAGGTGACCATGTCAGGTGACCATGTCAGGTGACCATGTTGGTTGACTGGGGGCCCTTTTTCCAAAGATTTTGGCTCAGGCTCCGGCTTTTGTCTCCATTCCTGTCATCCAGTTTGGAAAGCAGCCGTACAAGGTACAAAAAAGGGAAGTCCTTTGACTTTGGTTTTAAAAGATACTCTACTTTCTGAAGCTGGACTATGAAGTGTTGTACACAATCATTTGGGCGAGTGGAAACTGGCGAACGCTTGTGAATGACAGGAAAAAAAAGATTGGTCTGGCTTATTTTTCATCCCGTATTCGTTTTTGTATGCTGTACGTCAGACATAGGGTGCCATACCATGGTTAGAAAGTTTATCGACATTTCCAATGGTATCACATTTGACCAACAGAGGGCGACAAAGCTGTGACCTAGGCCGTGTTTCGGAAAAGGGGCCATGTTTCATGACCATGTCAGGTAGCTGGCGACCATGTCAAACAACTATGCTACGCATGCGCGTCAAAGAGCAGGGATGTAAGTGACCGACAAAGTCATTTCCTGAAAATTACAGAAGGCCAATGAGTGAGCGCTCACGCGACCAAGAGATGCGATTGCGAGATTCACGGCAGGGGTGCAGGCGCCCTTCAATTTTTAGGGCTTTAACAGATAAAATTGAGCACTTTGAGATACCAGTTTGACCCCCCCCCCAAAAAAAAAAAATCACGCCATTTCCGCCATTTCCGTCTTACATCCCTACAGTGATATACAAAAATTTTGCAAACTGCTTACTGACTAAAATTACCAAAATGGAAATCTTAAAATTTAGTGGGCATGACGTTTCGATCCTAGCAAGACCTTTTTTCAAAGGCAGAATGACAAGGACAAAAACAGATACATGTACACGAAGGAAGGGGGAAGAGAGTGAATAGGACACGGATGAGAAACAAAGGACATCCCTACAAAGAGGTGAGGGGGAGGGGACGGGGAAGAGGGGGTGGGGGGGGTTGGATGGATCACTGACCTCTGCAGGACCCTGAGTAGCTTGCGGCTCTTGATGGGGTAGGTCTTGTGCACCTTGGCCCAGGCCGGGTGGGTGCCCTTATCCACCAGGCTGCCAAAGGCGGCGTGGTTCTCGGGGAGACGGAGCAAGGACCGCCAGATGAACATCCTGCAGGCCAGAGAGGTGTGAACGAAAAAACAAAAACCCAAGTCTTTAGATCACGTCCAGCGCCCGTGACCATCGCACTAAAGGCCGCGGCACACGAGAGCTGTCTGATGAGCAAAGATTCTCTCGAGGTCGTTAGCTCAGCACGTAGCTCACCCTGTGTGCTGAACTTTTGCTGAGATTTCTGCCTCAAAGAGTCAGTGAGACCAATATCTATCCTGTTTGATTTTTTTCTGCCTCTCGTGGATGAAAACTCATCGTGTGCGGCGACTTGAGCTACGTGCTGAGCAAAAAAAACATAGCAAATAACCCTATGAAAGCGCACGCTCTGTTCACGTGGTTGCCAAAATCAAACAGGATAGATATCGGTCTCACGGCCTCTTGAGGCAGAAATCTCACCAAAAGTTCAGCGCACACGTTGAGCTACGTGCTGAGCTAACGGCCACAAGAGACTTTTTGCTCAGCAGATAGCTCTCGTGTACGGCGGCCTTAAGGCCCAATTTCACAGAGCCGCTTAAACTTGAAAATCTGCTAAGCAGGAAAAGTCTTCCATGTTTGAACAGGATCACAAACTGCCCTGCGATTTGATGTCCATTGCTTTTGACTTGTACTCCACTCTTCTTTGCTTAGCATGAAACCAAAGGTTTGGGTAGGCATGGGGGATCCTGTGGCTCATGACTTTTTGCGCCGAGGCCCATTTTGGCGATAAAGCAGCTCTATCAAATTGACACCAGGGGCCAATTTCATAAGCACCAAAATTTGCTTTTAAAAGCACAAAAATGTTACGATTCACAAGATCACTTTGCCAACCCAAACTTCACTTGTGTTTCATGCAGAGTAAAGAATGGTGGAATACAGGTCAGATGTAATTGACATCGCATCGTAATGTGCTTTTTACTCATTTTTACATGGGTCAGAATTTTTGCGTTTAGCAGATTTTCACGCTCAAGCGGCTCTAAAAAATTGGCCCCTGGTCTTATCGAAAAAAAAATGCCATTTTTCAAAACTCAGTAGACAACCGGGAACAATACATACCTGAAAAATAAATCGATAAGAGTACACTAATAAGTGTATGAGTGATATGAGGTGGAGGCAAAGGCAATGGCAGAGGCAGAGGCAGAGGCAGAGGCAGAGGCAGTGGCAGAGGCAGAGGCAGAGGCAGTGGCAGAGAAAGAGACATAAAACTTAGAAACGCATACAAATTTTCTCAGCTCATTGCTGCTCAAGTTCTTGTCGGGAAATCAGGTCGGGTCAATGTCTGGTAGTTTCATCACCTTCATCTTGCATTCATTGGACCAGGACTTGCCTCCTGTGGGCTGCTACAAATTATTTTATGGTGGACTGAAAAGAGTTCTCGATGAACACTCAGTTTTGCCGCTGCGGAACTCACCGGTACTTGGCCGGGTATTCGCCGTAGCCCTTCAGGATGGCGTTCAGGCGGTTCAGGTCCAGTCCCTCGGGAAGCGGAGTCAACTACAGACGGAGACAGGAGACCCACGCGAGTCAACTCACCACAGCTACAAGTTGGGGACTGTGACCTTTAAAATAGTCATGTCTCCGATGAAAGCCATTCGAAGGTAAATTGAAAGTCAAAGTTGATGTAGAGTCTTGGAGAAGCTTTAGGGCCAACGGTCCTGAGAGGATTGAGTGCATTGAGTCTGGAAGGGTCTGGGAGTCTGAGAGGTATCAGGGAGTGGGAAGGGGGGGCATATTGGAGGGTCCTATTAGAGAGCTATGGGAGAGGGCCTGGAGGATATGGATGGGTCTTGAGGGAGGTCTTGGTGGCTCAGGTGGGTCTTGCAAAAAGGGTTTAAGGAAGGTGTTGGACATCCTGTCAGCATCTGGGAAGGTCCATGATGGGTCTTGGATGGTCCCCGGGAGGGGGGGGGGGGGAGGGGGCGCAGCAGGGTGATGGGAAGGTCCTCGATGACCTGATAGGGTCTAGGAGGATCTAGGAGGAACCTAGAGGGGGTGCAGGGGTCTGGGTGGTTGTGAAAGGGTGAGGGAGGTTCTCTTAGAGGGCTCGGGAGGAGTTTGGGAGGCTCTTGGGGGTCCTATGAGGGTAGGCGAAGGTCCTGGGAGGTTCATGGAATGGGGGGGGGGGGGTTGGCAGTGGTCCTTTCGAGACTTGCCTGGCTTGAGCTGCTTTCAAAGCTGGAAGGTCCTTGATGGCCCAGTTGGGTATGGGAGGGTCTAGAGTGGTCGTGGGGGTGGGGGTCTGGGTGTTGGTGGAAAGGTAAAGGGAGGTTCTCTTACAGGGCTCGGGAGGAGTTTGGGAGGCGCCTGGGTGTCCCATGGGGGTAGGAGAAGGAGGTTTGGAGGGTGGGTCTTCCAAAAGGGACTAGAAGTGTTGGGGGAAGGGTCCAGTAGAGTCCAGGGGTTTGGGAGGAGAATTGAGGAGGAGTTCGGGCCGTCATCACGCCACCAACTACCTCTTCAGTCGCCGCCGGCTGCTGTTGACTGGGGCCTGTCCCCGTCCTCCGGACGCCCGTCGTCGCCGAGTGCGTGGCGGCCGGTGCCCTGGCCGGCGTCTGGGCCATCCGCAGCCGGCCCGGCGTCATGGAACGCAGCGGCCCGGTGGTGGCCGGCTCTCTCCCGGCCTCCCTGCGCGAGGGTCTCCCCGAGGCTACCCTGACAAGGGCAGGTGGCGGCTGCAGGAGAGAGATGCGGGGGACGGATTTAGCGCCAATCAGAAATCAAGCAAACAAAAGGAAAAACTGACTGGGAACTTTTTAAACAAATTGAAAAAATTGGCTGAGAAAAATTTGACTTGAACCCGAGACCTCTTCCCCAGTGCTCTTCCACCTGAGCTGTCCAGCCCTTAGATGGTGGCCTTCCCAAATAGTCAACCAGTCTTTGCCAGAGTGGGGGCACCAGTCAACTGCCGTATATCGCCAGGGATCCCACCCCTGCTTTCGTTCAGATTCAAACAACCAATTGTTGTAAAACCCGACTACAAAGAGGGTCTGGGAGAGGTCTGAATGTAAACAGCACTGCCAAACCTAGCTATGGTAACTGTAACCCTTTTCCCTCTTTTTTTTTTCGGTTTTGAAAGTTTGTGCTTCTGACTGGCGCTCCATCCCGGCAAAGACTAGCTGACAATTTAGGAAGGGCACCACCTAAAAGGGCTGGAGAGGTCAGATGGTAAGAGCACTGCTGCCGATTTCAAGAAACTTCAAATGTTGCATGGATACACAACATACTGTTGCGCAACTTATTTTGCTGCCCTTGCTAAATATTGCTGACAAGAGTCTGTATAGAGTAAGACTTTTGTATAAAGTTGCACAACATTACACCTCCGAGGTTCAAGATTCATTTTCAAATTGCAAATCATTTTCGATTCGGCCCCAGGCCGCGACAAATGATATTTTTTTTTAAATGATAATAATTTAACGAGACTTTTCTTGAAACCGGCTGCCAGTACGCAAAAACCAGGTGTCAAGCTCAGATCCAGGTCCTGTAAAAGTTTTCTTTGCCGTTTTATTTATTGTTGCACGGTTACCGCGACTAACCCAAACCAAAACCCGTGCGCTAACCTCCCCCCCCCCCTTACAAAAAAAAAAAAACCTCAGTCCGAAACACCCTCCAAAAATTGCTCTCTCTGACCTTGTTGAAGTCGGACAAGAGGGCAGCCACGCTGTAGACGTTGACGCAGCCACTCTCCACCACGGCGGCCACGTGCCGGCCGGCCGGGCTGACAGCCACGCTGGAGACGCGGTCCGCCACCGAGCCCAGGTCGGCCAGCATGTCGCAGGAGGTGACATTGACCAGGCGGACGATGCCGTCTTGGCTCAGCACGCTCACGATCTGTTTGGTGGGTGGGGGGGAGTGGTTTTCGCGGACGGAGAGGACGGCGGAAACGGTGCACAAAAAAGGGGGGGGAATTATTCCGGGCCGATGCGGAAAGGCTTGCCAGAGGAGACACGTCTGCTCGCGGCACAGCCGTTACGCCGATAACGTCGGTCCACATTTGTGACGCCCCGCGCCAAACACAGGCGGTTCCCGCAAATAGTGAAATGCACCAAAAGCAGGAAAATACTCAAAAATCGGTCCTGAACTCCTGATATCTAAAATCTGATACTGACAGATTGTTCTTTCCCCAACTCGTGAGTTGCATGACTTTATTGACTGATTTCCAATGAACTAAGTGAAAAGTACGGGGAAATAACTTTGGAGACTTGCCTGGCTTGAGCCGCCCGTCAGAGCTGGAAGGTCCTACTAGATGGCCAAGTAGGGTCTGGGAGGATCTAGAGGGGGGTCGCGAGGGCCTGGGTGTTGGTGGGTAAGGGTGAGGGAGGGTTCGGGAGGAGTTTGGAAGGCTCTTGGGGGTGGCCCATGAGGGTGGGCCAAGGTTCTGGTGGGTTGTGGAGGGTCCCGGGGAGGGAGGGAGGGAAGGGAGGTGGGGGGGGGGAGGTTGTGGTGGTCCTTTCGAGACTTGCCTGGCTTGAGCCGCCGTCAAAGCTCTCCGGCAGGAACTCCACTTGCTTGACGGCGTGCACCTTGGTCGGCATCTCAATGACGCGCAGCAGGCGCCGAGCGTCCAGCGCCCAGAGGTGCAGGAAGCGCGACTTGCCCCCGGCTACCAAGACACGCCCGTCCCTGGGGGGGAGAGGATGGGGAGAGGAGGGGGGAGAGGAGGGGGGAGGATTCAAAGGGGATGTCGGGGGGGGGGCATTCCACAGAACAGTGGAAACATCACTATAACGAACGCTGATATACCGAACATTTGGCTGTAACGAACATTCCCTTTGGCTCCCGATTTCTGTGTACAACTTGTGGCCGCAACTGCAACCGAACAATTTTCATGGATCCCGGGATATTCGTCATAGCGACGTCCAACTATATTCCCATAATTAGTATCCTTTGCAGTTATCACTCCTTATCTACACTGTTGCCATCATCTTCCTCCTCACGGTCCTTACTGTTCTCCTTCTTTACCATCGATATCATATGGTTTTGTTTCGAGGAGAATGTAATTCAATGTGGATTTTCCCTACTCGACGTCTGCACTAGGAAGTAGGAGTCGCGGCTTTGCCCTACTTGACGTCTGCACTAGAAAGCAGGAGTTCGAATCCCGCTAGGGCAGCCGGGATTTTTTTTCTTTTCAGAAGGCAGGGTTAGGGGGTTAGGGTTAGGGCATAGCACTGAGCACTCGGTGCTTATCGCGTTGAGCAGGGGCAAACCAGCCCTCACTGAACTCCTTCATTGTTATGTCCGTCACCGGCGAGGCTTCCCCTTTGCTCGTCTCACCTAGGGGTGGCAAAGGCCTTGTAGTTGGGGCGCTCCCCCGGCGGCACGGGCAGCTGATACTTGCACTGGAGGGTGTCCGATTCCCAGGCAAAGATGGAGTCATCCCGGAAGCACGTCATAATGGTGTTGCTCAAGGGAAGAAAAAAGACCTGGAAGGACAACACCAGAACCAACAAAAACCTCTTATCTCTGAAAAAGAACCTTTTTTTTTAAAGAATGGCAAAGAAAACTTTGACTGAACCGAGATTTGAACCAGAGACCTCATGTTTGCGTACCAGCTCTCTTACCACCTGAGCTATCCAGCCCTTAGATGGCAGGCTTCCCAAATAGTCGACTAGTAGAAGAGAGATACGGGGCATTTAATGCCGATAATAAATCAAACAAACAAAGGAAAAACTGTCATTTTCACGGTGTTTTCACCAGTGGTCTCCAAGGCCACATTCCTGGTGGTAAATGGCTAGAGGCAATTTAGAAGTATCTGGGAGTACCTCTATGGGGGCTGGTGGTCCCTACTGGTAATTGAATTATAGCCATCCCTCAAGGCTGGAGCTTGCCACCCTAGATATTCATGGTTTTTTTCACGGTCTCTTTAGTGACCTGAAGATGTCCTTATCAGGTCAGAGAGGCAATTAAGATCAAGGTGAATATACTGTAAGATGCACCGTGAAATAACAGTGACTTTTTAGTTTCACGACGAAATGACATTTTCATCCTTTTTTCAAAGTTTAGATGTTCATAGTGTTATCACCTGGGCCAAACTTGACGTATAAAACCTGCTACTTGAAGTATAAAACCTGCTTGGCATGAAAATAATTTATGTCCTTGTTTAATACCAGACTGACAGGCACATTTCACTTGATGCTTGCTGCCCTCGACTTGTATACCAATCGTGGGTGCTTCGCACGAAATACGAATGGAACTTTGGCTGGCAGCCTTATTTTATAAGGCTTTTCATACTTCAGAAAATATGTGTCTTTAAAAGCGGCTCTATGAAACTTGGTCACTGAGCTATCCCGCCCTTAGATGGGAGGGGGGCTCCCCAAATCTTTTTTTGGGAAGATCTTTGGCCATTGAAAATAAAAGGGGGGGAGGCTAGGGTCCAATACGATTCCAAGGTTCGGTCAAATCTACTCAGCTCGTCTTTCAGACGGTCGACGATACAAAAGAGGCGGGGGACTGGCACCTTGGAGATGCCGACTGCGTCGCGGACGTTCAGCTTGCGCTTCCTGGTGAAGGTGTCCAGGTCCCAGAGGAGGCTGGTGTCGGCCGAGGTGGTCAGGGCGTAGCGGCCAGAGGCGTGCACCGAGACCGAATGGATGGGGGTGCCGTGGCCTTTCATCCAGGCCACCAGCTCCTTGGTGTCTGCCCCCCCAAAAAAAATAAAAAAATAAAAATAATGATGAGTAACGATAACCACATGAATGTATTCAGTCTAACTGACGAACCAGTTAAGTTGGGAAGGGTGTGTTTTCGGAGTAACAACTACTTCAGTAGAGGTGGAGAGGGGCAGGGGCAGGGGAAGGAGCAGGGGCAGGGGTAGGGTCAGGGTCAGGGTCAGGGCCAGGGCCAGGGCCAGGGCCAGGGCAGGGGCAGAGGCAGAGGCAGGGGCAGAGGCAGAGGCAGAGGCAGAGGCAGAGGAAGGGGCAGGGGCAGAGGCAGGGGCAGGGGCAGGGGCAGGGGCAGGGGCAGGGGCAGGGGCAGAGGCAGAGGCAGAGGCAGAGGCAGAGGCAGAGGCAGAGGAAGGGGCAGGGGCAGAGGCAGGGGCAGGGGCAGGGGCAGAGGCAGAGGCAGAGGCAGGGGAAGGGGCAGAGGCAGGGGCAGAGGCAGAGGCAGAGGCAGAGGCAGGGGAAGGGGCAGAGGCAGGGGCACAGGCAGAGGCAGAGGCAGAGGCAGGGGCAGGGGCAGGGGCAGGGGCAGGGGCAGGGGCAGGGGCAGGGGAAGGGGAAGGGGAAGGGGCAGGGGCAGAGGCAGGGGCAGGGGCAGGGGCAGGGGCAGGGGCAGAGGCAGGGGCAGGGGCAGAGGCAGGGGCAGAGGCAGGGGCAGGGGCAGAGGCAGAGGCAGAGGCAGAGGCAGAGGCAGAGGCAGAGGCAGAGGCAGAGGCAGAGGCAGAGGCAGAGGCAGAGGCAGAGGCAGAGGCAGAGGCAGAGGCAGAGGCAGAGGCAGAGGCAGAGGCAGAGGCAGAGGAAGAGACAGAGGCAGAGGCAGGGGCAGGGGCAGGGGCAGAGGCAGGGGCAGGGACAGAGGCAGAGGCAGAGGCAGAGGCAGAGGCAGAGGCAGAGGCAGAGGCAGAGGCAGAGGCAGAGGCAGAGACAGAGGCAGAGGCAGAGACAGAGGCAGAGGCATAGACTAAGGCAGAGCCCAAATCCAAGCCAGAGCCACGTTCTCTCTGAAAAGGGGCCCTCAATGCTTGTCAGTCACGGCTGAATACAACATCACCAAACTCACGGCTACATTTGGCCTATCGTAAGATGCTGCACGATGCGCAGAAATCAGACAGCCTTCCAGATTTTCAACAGATTCGTTACCGTCAGAGGAGTTACAAAGGGTCACGTGGCTTCTCCTTTTTTCATCATATGAAAAATCAACCCCTGTAGAGGTGGGCTCCCAAAAAGACCGAGGCCAAAAAGACCTAGTTCCAGACTCACCGGTGTCAAAGCATTTGAGGGAGCAATCGGCCAGGGCCACCAGGTACTCGGTCTTCCTGCGCAGCGTGAAGGCCAGAGCTGTGCAGGTCTGTCCTGTCTTCTGCACCAGCTGGAATCTGAAGAAAAGACCCCCCCAAAAAAAAAAAACACCGGTGTTAACCACTTCGCGCCGGGGGGGGGGGGGATTTTCAGCACCGATGACCGCCATACAGGGGTTTTTGAACAGTGCATCATTTTCAAATCTCGCTAAAACAATCGGAACAGTATACTTCTGTGAAATAAATTGATAAGGGTATACTATGGGTACAAGAGAGTAAACCCTGGCACAATTAGGACGTCGTTGTGGCTTTTGACAAGAGATTATCCGTTCGAAAACAACTTCGAACGATCAAGGGATTGTACCCTGCTACAGAAGACAGCGTGCTGGCATGCCCCAAAGCCAATGCGGTCGCTGGACAGACTGGACAGACTGGACAGATAGGGCTCCACTTTGAGTGGCGGAAGTGTACATGTACTCTTATTGATTTACTTTGCAGGTTTATTGTTCTCTGATTCAGTGATTGTTTAAAGCGAGTTTTAGAAATGGCACTGTGTCGGCCATTGGCATAATCCCGGAGTCAAGGGGTTAAAAGGGTGATCCATGAGTGCCTGATTGGTTCAATACAACCCCCCCACACCCCGCCCCCGGCTCCTACCTCCCTCACACTTCACCTGTTTTTGGCTAGGTCGAAGACGTAGACGTTTCCCAGGTGGTCGCCCGCCACAAAGAGGTCGCCGCTGTTGTTGAAGGCGGCGTGCAGGAACCGCACGTGTCGACCTCGCTGGGCGATGGTGGTGCCGACACCGTCCTGCCCAATTTTGACGATGAGCCTGCGGGGAGATGGAAGATGCACACACCCCCCGAGTTCAAATTTGTAAAACATTTTTTCGGCAAGTAGTTGTGTCAGACAATGTCTAGTTTAATACCAGCCTCACTGTAGTCACACTTACTGGGCCGCTAGGAGCTCCTCTGAAACGATTTGTCCTCTGAAACGCAACCCTCATCCTCCTGACCTTCGGGAGGATGAGGGTTACGGTTACCGCAACTACATCATCCAACTAGTGAACTACTACGCTTCATCCACATTTTCTCACGACTAAGACGGACAGCATTACTACGGTGACCAAGGGATTCTATGCCCAGTACACTCATAGTCATATCTGATATAGAATGATGAGGGAGATTGAAGTGATACCCAACAGTGGTGTCCATTTTACCGGTTTTGATTGTACTTGTAGACTTATGGCCATAGTCTATACATTTTTTTGAGGGTGTTTTTGGTCTCGCCAACATACTGAACATTACAAACTCTACAAGGGATGAGGTACAGTATATATTATTATATGATGTTTGAGGTAATGCACGTGATAACTGATAGAGCCATAGGTCATGTTGGTAGTGGGTCATGTGGTATAGAAAGAGTCTTTGGTCCTGAAACTAAGGTCCTGCTACTGCTAGGATCGAAACGTCAGGCCCACTAAATTTTGAGTATTGTTTATAATAACTTCCAAATTGCGGCAATGTGCTTACCCATCATCTCCAGAGGGGACGGGCTTTCTCAGCCAGATCTTGCCTCCTTCTTTCTTGCTCACGTCACAAACCTGCATCCTTCGGCTCGGCGAGACAGTGTCACTGCAGTGTCAGTGTCACTGTCAGTCACTGTCAGTGTGTCAGCGAGCCACAATTTGCACAAATTTACCACCACTACGGTGCTACCAGAGGCTGAGCCTACGGAATGCGATGATAAAATTAAGAATTGTAGCATGCATTTCATTCAGGTCTTTAGACCATGGAGGACTACTTATTCCTCCATGTTTAGACTTAACTAGTCCGAGTAACTTGGACCTGACAAGTCACCCTTTTTCACGAATTTTGACATTTTGGTGTCACCCGAATCTCAATTTTTTTTCAAAATTCGACAAAAAAGGGTGACTTGTCGGGTCCAAGTTACTCGGACTAAGACTTAACTAAGTTTGTTTGACAGTTCATTAGTTGCTTAAACTTAAAGCTGGGCTAAAGATGGATTTATGACTTTTAAAAAATCTTACAACATCAATCAGCATCTCCAAAAAGTTGCAATGCGCCCTCTATCGAAAATGAAATGAATGAACACAATCTCTCTCACTCACTCCCAGTCTCAGAACACTACACTCGTCTCCTAGCTCTGATTCTTTGAAAGCAAACAATGCCTCATTATTTAAAACAAAATAAATAAACATAGAACGTATTGAAATATTCCTGTTTCGTAAAAAAAAAAAAACACCTTCAGTTTCAGCGTCTTTTAATAAGTTTTATTTTAACTTGACAAGCAGATCCAACGTAAAATTTCTGCTCGGCAACATTTTTGTTTGATAATGGCGCCCCGACCTAGAGCATGATGGGAAGGTTCCTCTCCACACATGAACTCTGGAGGGAGCCCTTTCCAGACTCCATTTCAGATTCTGTGGCCGAACGCCACGTAACGCTAAGGAGGGAGTAAGCCGTTAGATTCAATACAAAGCAACGCTCGTTTTGTTTATCCCTGGTGGTTTTCCTTTCTTCTGGCCTCATAAAACTGTTTAATTTGGGTGCGTTTTCAGGAGCGGAGACGAGGAAGAAATGGCGCAGAGCGACATCGGAGACTGGTACCGCGGGATCCCGCTGATCACGCGTGGCTGGTTCACCGGCTCCGTGGTGGTGCCGCTGGCCGCTCGCTTCGGCCTGCTCAACCCCAACTGGCTGGTGCTCGTCTTCGAGCTAGTCGTCTACAGATTCCAGGTAGAATTGCTCGTTCTTCGGGAGTGCTCCCCTTTGAATCGTTGGTGTAGTGCCCCGAGAGAATTCAATTTCCAATTCTTCTTGTGGCTTCTTCACTGTTATTATTATAACAACAGTGTTAAATCAATGTTTATATTAATGTTATTGAACTTTAAAACAGACAAAATAAGAGAAAGTTCCTGCTACAAAAGTGCTAGGATCGAAACGTCAGGCCCACTAAATTTTAAGATTTACATTTTGGTAATTTTAGTCAGTAAGCAGTTTGCAACATTTTTGTATATCACCTTTAAAAATAAGAGGACTTGACGTTTCGATCCTAGAACTATCTTTGATTCCTGCGTAAAGGTAGTGCCTAATGTAGTAACGGAACTACTGCAGTACTACTACTAGTACTACTAAGTAGTACTAGTACTAGTACAGTAGTACTAGTAGTACTCTTACTCTTACTAAGTACAAGTACTAGTGCCAGTACTCAGTAGCCAGTAGTCACTGTAGTGCCTAGTGGTACCAAGAAACAATGATATTTTGAATGTGATCCTTTGATCACTGTTTAACTAAATTAACATTCGTGCTTTGATATGACCATAGAGCTATGATATGGCTAACTTTAATTTTGTGGACCTACTTATTCAATTTTTGAAACTGCAACAAAAATCGTACACTGTGGTGCACTGTGTCTTATCCTTCATTTTGTTTTTGTTTTTCTCCTTTATTTTGATTATTGAGAATGACTGGTGCGGTGGTGGTCTTCTTTGATTTGTATTTTGGGAGATTCATTTGTGACGGGATTAGTGAAAGACGCCCACTGCATTCCTTCCTGAATCCCTTACACTAGTCAAGCATGATTCTTGGCATGTTGTGTTGCTTGCTAATCTACTTTCACCCAGGGAGTTGCTTTCTTAAAAGTCGTATTCTTTGTTCCGTTCTCTCCTCCTCACCCTCCCCTCCCCCTCCTCCACTCCCATCTTCCCCTCATTCTCCTCCTCCCCTCTTCCTGTCCTCCTCCCATCCTCCTCCTCCTCCTCCCCCACCTCCTCCTACTCCATCTCTCCCTCACTCTCCTCCCCTACTCCCATCCTCCCCTCCTCCTACTCCCCCTCCTTCTCCTCCTCCTCCTCCTCCTCCATTTCTTCCTCCTCTCCTCCTCTTCCTTCTTCTCCTCTTCCACCTCCTCCTCCTCCCCTCCCCTTCCTCCTCCTCCACCTCCTCCCCTCCCCTTCTCTTCCACCTCCCCTCCTCCTCCATCACCCCCTCATTCCTCATTCTCCTCCTCCCCTCCTCCTCTCTCTCCTCCTTCCCCCTTCCTCCTCCTTCTCCATCTGCCCCTCATTCCCCTCCCCTCTTCCTCACCCTCCTCCCCTCCTCCATCTCCTCCTGTGCTTGCTGCTGTAGCTATGGCGACCCATCACCGCCCTCTTCTATTACCCCATCACCCCGATGAATGGGTTCCACTACCTCATCCAGCTCTTTTTCCTCTACAACTACTCGCGTAGACTGGAGACGGGTGAGTTCGAGATGCAGTGGAGAAAGGCTGCCCTCTAGTGTCGGTGGTAGTCAGTAGTGGCAGCTCAACGCCACGGCCCATGTCACAGAAAGCAGGTTTTACCAGGCAATGCAGAGGCAACCAGAAATGCTCCAGCCGTGCTGAAGACCTCTTTTTTAGGGGATATTCTCACAGTAGTTCAGTATACTCGAGAGATTAGAAGAAAAAAAATCGTCTTGAAGGTTGCCAGGAGCAGGAGTGCCTTTTGAATTTGTCTTGTGTGACAAAGCCTGTATAAAAGCTATGGGAGTTACTGTGGTCCAGTTCGACTTTTTTAAATTCAATTTTGCCGCTACTAAAAGCTGTGAAATCCCAGTGGTGTCAGGAATGGTTCAGTAGGCTTTGGTAGGCTTCTAAAACCCAGCCTTCTCCTTCCTCCATGCCCTGCCCTGACCTGCCCTGTCCTGCCCTGCCCTGCCCTGCCCTGCCCTGCCCTGCCCTGCCTTGCACTGCCCTGCCCTGCCTTGCACTGCCCTGCCCTGCCCTGCCCTGCCCTGTCCTGCCCTGTCCTGCCCTGCCTTGCACTGCCCTGCCCGGCCCTGCCCTGTCCTGCCCTGTCCTGCCCTGCCCTGCCCTGCCCTGCCCTGCCCTGCCCTGCCCTGCCCTGACCTGACCTGCCTTGCACTGCCCTGCCCTGCCCTGCCCTGCCCTACCCTGCCCTGCCCTGCCCTGCCCTGCCCTGCCCTGCCCTGCCCTACCCTGACCTGCCCTGCCCTGCACTGCGCTGCCCTGCCCTGCATAGATTTCTTCTCCAAGAAATTGGTCAGATTATCAGATTTTGGATTTAATTTTTTATTTTTTTTTGACCCGTTGGACGCTAGCTATGGAGGCCTGTTACGGCATTGTTCTACGCACCCATAACCCCACGGACTGGCTTCCACTATCTCATTACCTTGTACTTCATGTACAATTACTCAGTCAGACTTGAGAAAGGTACTGACAATGCAGCTTTTGAGAGACTCCGTTTCTTTTCTCATATCCACACCAAAAAAAAAGGTTTAAGATTGTTTCAAGACTGTCATATCCCCAGCTATTGACTATCATTTGACAATGGTGTGCGGCTTAAGAGGACCAATTGCGATCAATTACTCTAGTTCCTTATTTTTTTAAATTAACCAAAATAAATCGTCAGGCATCGGGCCAAGCACTGGGCATTCAGTGCTTATTACGTCGAGCAGGGCAAACCCTCATTGAATAGCAATTTGACGCAAACGTCATGTTATAGGCCTATCTATGATGCAGTGCGGTACCTGCCGCTGTACAGTATTCAAATCCGCCACACGACCTCGGCCAGCTCGGTGGTCAAGTGGTCAAGACGTCTGCACTAGAAAGCAGGTGTCGCGGGTTTGAATCCTGCCCGAGCTGCCTGAAATTGTTTCGTCAGGCGTCGGGCAAAGCACTGGACATTTAGTGCTTTGAATGAAAAAAAAAAAATGCCAGAGAAAATGTTTGAGTGGACCGGGACTTGGTCCGGAGATCGCTGGTGCCAGCGCTGTAACCGTCTGAGGCTCTGAGCTATCCGGCTCTTAGATGGCGGCCGTGCTTATTTCTGGTGGACAGCTGTATGAACGGGGCCTCAATGTGCCCAAGTTGAGTGGATGAATTGAATACCTGATTGAAACTGGGGCCCAAGTCCACCGTTTTGGCCAAACTGAGTTAGACACGGGAAGTCATGGCTAACAACAAGGGCTATCATATTTGTAGAAGACGGACCCTAATCCACTGTCACTCCAAAGTCCAAATATTCTTTTCACTATTAACTAATTCGTGACTGAAAGAAAGGCCCAAGTCCATTAATTTTGCCTTTCTTCCACACATTGTTATATAGCGCCCTCACGCATGAGCCAACAATTGTTGTTGGGCCACTGTTATTCTTATTGTTATTCTAAAAATTTAGTGGGCCTGACGTTTCGATCCTAGCAGGACCTTTCTCAAAGGCAGAGTGCCTTTGAGAAAGGTCCTGCTAGAAAGGTCCTGCTAGAAAGGTCCTGCCTTTGAGAAAGGTCCTGCTAGGATCGAAACGTCAGGCCCACTAAATGTTAAGATTTGCATTTTGGTAATTTTAGTCAGTAAGCAGTTTGCAACATTTTTGTATATCACTATTGTTATTCTTGCGTTCTCTTCTAAACTGATAGATGAGCTTTCCGGTTTTTATTTGACAGGGGTGTTTGATGGAAGGCAAGCTGATTATGTGTTCATGCTCATCTTCAACTGGATCTGCCTGGTGGTATCCTTTTTTGTTCGATGACGAAATGGCCGACTGTTTTGGAGCGGTCGTTAGTGGACACACCGTTGCCCGATTGACTCTAAATGTGTGGGAAGGTCTGCAGTGACACCGTGTAACCCATCTCTGTTTTTGAGACCGGGGTGTGCCTCTGAAAGAGAGTCGGTGACTAAACCTTTTGGGCAGTGTGTCCCATGCCCGAAAAGACTTGCCTGGATTGCAGGGTGGAAGTACCAAGTGGAGTGTTTGCGGTGACAAACAGCCGTTAACTCCACATTTTGGGTAGTGTACTCTGGAGACAGTCAGTACACACTGCTAGAAACGTACCGGCTCTTTTCAGATCACCACTCCTTCTCGAAAGAGAAGCATTAATACATGGTGTCACCGCAAACTTTCCACTGTGTGCTTTGCCCATCGTCAGGAGACGGAATACACACTGGCCAAAACTTTTGAGTTACCGGCTCTATTTGGAGCCACACTTTGTATCAAAAGAGACAATTAAGACGGTGTTGCCGCAAACCTTCCACTCGGTACTTGCACCATGCAAACCTTCGAGTCTTTTCTGGCTCAAATTCCGAGCTGTAAATGGCCAGGTTCTCTGTAAGGTTTGATTAAAAGAAATGTGTACACAAGACAAATGATGAGAAAAAAAAACGCTTTTAAAATAAAATCATGGAAGGAGAGTGATAGAACGGTGAACTTCGATTATGCAAACCTTGACCCAAGCTTTCAGATTTTCGGATTCATCGTACCACTCCCAGTAAGTCAGCTTTTCCCATTTTTTATTTTTATTTTCCCCTTTCATCATTGTAGGATTTGAGACCTTTATTCACCTTGTCTGTTGTTTCCTGTCAGGAGTTCAGAAGACAAAAAAAAAAAACAGTTGTGAAGCAGTGTTCTAGTGTTCAGAACATTATGGACTGGAGGTTTTGCTGGTTGAATTTCTCGGCCAAGATAATGCTTGAAAACGTATCTCTCTTTAAATAAATAAGACTTAAGGCTTTGCATGGTGGGTGAATCAATAAAGGAAGGTTTGCGGTGACACCATGTATCAGGTCTCTTAAAGGAAGAGGTTTGGTTCTGAAAAGAACCTGAGTGGTAACTTGACATTTCGACCAGTATGCTCTGGCCGTCATCAGGAAAATGTCTTGGGCTGGGTGTTGGAACTCCTTATGTACCTTATGTTCCCGCCTCAGCGACCACCGGTACATAAGGAGTTCTAACACCGAGCCCAAGACATTCTCCTGATGACGGCCTGAGCATACTGGTCGAAACGTCGAGTTACCACTCGGGTTCTTTTCAGAACCAAACCTCTTCCTTTAAGAGACCTGATACATGGTGTCACCGCAAACCTTCCTATATTGTATCTCTCTTTCTTTCTTTACTTCCTTTCTTTCTGTTTTTTCGTGTGTGTGTGTTTTGGCTCTAGTTTCTGATGGACCCAATGGTGTTGAGTATCCTCTACGTGTGGTGCCAGTTGAATCGCGACACCATCGTGCAGTTCTGGTTCGGCACGCAGTTCAAGGCCATGTACCTGCCCTGGGTGCTGGTGGCGTTCAACATGATCATCCGGGGAGGGTAGGTCTCTGTCCCGTCCTCCCATCAGGAGGCCGTCCCAGATTCACCGGACGGAATCCCGTCCCAACGCTGCCCTGCTCACCGTGCATGGCTTGAGTTTCAGGAAGACAAAAGTGTACTAGACAGCAGGTCTAGTAACTGAAGACTCTTAACTGGACCTGATTTATTTCTACAAGACCCTGTGCCAAATATAAGAAAGAAATACACGCAGTTAAAAGAATAGTATGAGAAAATGGTGTTTACTTGTACAGGTCAAAGTCAAAGTTATATTTGAGTGCCATTTTTTTTTCATGGTGCAAGTGGAAAAAAACCGCTGACAGCTGTTCCAGTGCAGTCACACTCGGCACTAGACCGACGCTGAAATCACTAGACTCGGTCCACGGTCTGGTGGATATTTCAAGCCCTGCTGTGGGTCGTTGCATTGTAGGCTGTGCACATCTCTCTGGCCTCGGTCCGTTGGTGTTTTTTTTTTTTTTCATCTGATAGCTAAGATTTAAAGGTTTGCATGGTGGAAGTACCGAGTAGAAGGATTGCGGCGTCACCGTGTAACACATTCTTGTGAAACGGAGAGTGGCTCTGAAAAGATGGAGAGCATAGACTGCCCGAAACATTGAGCTGCTGGCTCTTTTTACAGAGTCTCAAAAGAGTGACATGGTGTCACTGCAAAAAAAAAACACCCTCTGATAGTGTTGCTTCATCAGTGAGGAAGAAAGATGTAGGCTAGCTCACCATATTGCCACTGCTTATCCGGTCTACGTGTCAAAGAAGAACAGGGTCTCCTGCCATTGTCGATGCTGGCAGGCGGCTCAAGTCTGAGCCCTCCCGCACTGTGCAGTGTCAGGTCATGCAGGACTGTCTTGATCAGGGCAGGGCACAAGACCTTGCGGCGGGCTCACTGTTTCACATTTCACACTCAATTCACAGTCCATCGGTGGTCCATTGTTTCCAAGTTGTCGCGCTTGGGTAAAAGGGGAAGGAAGGGGGTGGGGGGGGGTGTCATCTTTCAAATTCTTCGGGTGGAACATATGTCTTTATCGTTTGTTGCTTCTCAGGGGACTGTGGGAGCTCCTTGGGATCGTGGTCGGCCATATTTACTTCTTCTTGATGTTCAAGTACCCGCAGGACTTTGGCGGACGTGCCTTCCTCAAAACACCGGAAATACTGTGAGTACTCTCAAGCCGATCAACTCTAGTCTACTCCCTCGGCTTTTGACAGCACACCCCCGATTCGCAGCAATTTTCATTTTGTTATGACGGAAGCAGATCTGCGAGGTCTACGCGGCAAGCGTGGAGGGGACACCCATCCCGGGGGCTTGATTAGATTGAACAGATCATGCAGCGCCAGTGTGCCTCAGTCTCACTGTGTTTTCTGTGACCCACTTCAGCTTGGGGAGTAAACAAGGATCGTGTTGGGATGGACACGAGGAAAGGGAATCTTTGCAGGCCAAATTCTGTTAGAAACCAACCAATGTTGTTATAGCATTGCATACCACTATCAACAAGTTGGTTGTTTTGATATAGGAAGGTTTACGGTGACACCACGTATAAGGTCTCTAATAAAGGAAGAGGTGTGGTGCTGAAAAGAACCACACCTCTTCCTTTAAGAGACCTTATACATGGTGTCACCGCAAACCTTCCTATATTGATTCACCCACCATGCAAAGCCTTAAGTCTTACTCTGTTGTTTTGCTTGTATGGATCTTTAGGTACAAGTACTTTCCCAACCGGCAAGGTGGAGTGAGCGGCTTTGGTGTGGCCCCCACGAGCCGGCGCCCTCGCGAGGCCAACAATGACCAGCCCAGAGGTGGCCGATACCAGTGGGGACAGGGCCAGCAGTTGGGCGGCCAATGACGTGGAGCAGAAGCCACCTTGGGTCGTCACCCCTCACCCCCCCCCCTACTCCGATGAGGAGAGCTGTACACATTTCCAGATTATTGAGCTTTGCAATGTGTTCGATTACTGGTATGTAGATCTTACCAGCAGTTAAAAAAACAAAAAAATTGGAGTTCCAGCTTGACTCTTGGAGGGTATACCGGTACTTGGTTGGAAATTGTTTCTTGTTCAGTAAGAGTCTATTTGCAATCTAGAACTGCCACCATGTGTTGCTATAGGGGCGACATACACTGCTTCTTTGCAGTTCCCCTGCAATGTGTGGTGACAGCTGTGAGATTTCCCCCTTCGAATTTGTGAG
This sequence comes from Luidia sarsii, assembly GCA_949987565.1. NCBI lineage: Eukaryota > Metazoa > Echinodermata > Asteroidea > Paxillosida > Luidiidae > Luidia > Luidia sarsii. The sequence continues at coordinate 17,980,195 of OX465110.1, forward strand.
GATTTTCCTCCATGAAAAATGGGCATTCGTGTGTGGGAATGATAACGGTGTTTTTGCCCTTTGGCGCGGGACTTACAAAATGTATGAGGCCGTTAACCTGTGACAAAGACAGGAATGGTCGGAATTCACTGAAGAGAGAACAGCGCAGATGTAGTGATATTTTGATTTCCTATACTTAACAAACAAAGCTAGATGCTAGGCTATTTATTTGTTCCCACTGGCTTGGAAGAAGCCTCCATCTTGTTGGAAACCTGCTGTGTATAAAATGATGCCGAGTACTGCATAGTTCCGGGTAATTTTCTGGTTTGGGTTTACCGGTTTATAATTTCATCATAATCATACTTACAAACGTGTTTTCATATTTTCTGAACAGTGTTCAACCATACAGAGGGTAATAAGCTAAGTAATGTAGATTTAGAATTTGCGTACCACTTTATGGCTCAATTTGTTTATACTTGTTATTAATAAGAAAGAATAAAATGTTTCCCCATGCAAGGAAAAAAAAGAGGGTTTCTGTGCTTGTATTCGTATTGGATGTGTGAGAAAGGCATATATTTACTGTCATATAGAAGTGAATATTAATCACAGTCCATACTGTGTGCCAACAGTCACGTTATAGATTTAAGTTTCAATTAACATTGATTTACTATCGCAGCGTCGCCTTCCCAAAAAGTAACATTTCAGAAAGAAATGAAAAACACATCATTTGCAAGACCTCCAGTATTTATGGATGGAAAACAAATCAAATCAAAGAGTACTCAAGTAAGGGTTGGGTTGTCTTACATTGTAAGTAGGAATAACTTCTTTCTTTGTTTAATTTTGGTAGAAAATAACCCAAACACTACCGGTAGGTAAACCTACCTGTAAAATCCTGAAAGACATAATGTCAGTATATTTCAGATTTTTTTTTTTCATGATCCCCTTCATCCCATCTGCTAAACTACATGTAATTACATTTTATCTAAAATCTATGATATACAGTTGTCAGAAAAAGAAATACATTCAGGTTTTGTTTTTCTCGGGTAAACTTGGGAACAGATGCAGGGGTTCAAATCAAATGTCTCGATAGTCTGGCAGTTGCTGGTAATATTGATGAATAATACACAATATCACCCAATTTCCTACTGAAATTTAAATTACATTTGAAATTTCAGTCGTCAATATTAGCCGTTAAAATTGTAAAAGAAAAGAGGTAATTAAACATGTAATTCAAGACTACCTAAATGACTTGCAATCCCTGGTCTTGTTCCAAATCTTCCCTTAACTTCTGCAACAATACATGTACAATTCTTAGTTAAAAACTAACACTAATGTCTGTTTGGCCTACGATACTCGAATAGTGATAAATATAACGATATCTCTAGTAATCTGTATACTAATTGCTACCCAGGAACTACATCGATTGGCACTGCTCAACTTGAATACAAATACGAATGAGTTGTCCCTGCACAAACCAGGAACTGTGATGCAAACCTTACTTCCAAACATCATGTTATATCTGTGATGCAATGCAGTGCCCGCCATTGTACATTATTCAAGTCCGCCACACGAGTTGAGTTGCGGGTTTGAATCCCGCCCCAGCTGCCTGAATTTGTTTTATCAGGCATTGGGCAAAGCACTGGGCATTCATTGCTTGTTACATCGAGCAGGGCAAATCCTCATTGAAGAAACTATACTTCAATCTAAGCAAAGTAATAAACAAAATACTCACAACATGAAGACACCCCTCCGAGATCACCATAATTATATTGAATATATATATTTGTTCAAAAATGCAAGAATACAAAATATAAAAAAGGGGCCAATAGCTAGCCAGATAAACAATCAATACTAGAATATCAAGTAACGGAGAGTATAAAAAAAGGCACCATAATTATGAATCACTTGGTTGGTCATCGCAGTGAAAAGATGGGGGAGGAGGGGGGATTTCACTGGATGACGGCAATTTCCTCGTTCCTCTTGGGGCCCGGGCAGCCCGAGGCAAAGCAGTAGAACAGGGCGACCAGAGTGAGCAGGCAGACGGACACGAGGGCGGCCGCCGATAGCACGACCCAGGTCGTCTTGCTGTGTGGTGTTGGTGACTCCCCGCGGCCCTGATCACTAGGCTCGGCAGCGACTGAGAGGAGAGGGGGAGGGGGTGGTTGGGTTGGCGGATGGAGAGAGATTGGGGGGGAAGAAGCACCACATTATTAAGCACAGACCGAAGCACCTGTCCACTGAATGCTCTCCTCAAACAAATCAATGACAAAAACTGACTGGGAACCAGAGGCTTTTTCTTTAAATTTCCTAAGGACTTAATAAGATCTTCCGATCCTAGCAGGACTGTCTTTAAAAAACGAAAAAGGGTCTTTCTCTCATCAGGCAGGTCAGCTAAGATCGGGATGTCATCAGGCTCTCTAAATTTTGGAGATTTGTGTGATTAGTGGCCGTCTTTTCAAAGTCAGTGGGCAATTGGAAACAGTTTCCTGAAAAGGGCCAATCTTCATCCCTTCATGGTCAACTCAGAACTGCAGCTGATTTTCTTCTGTGCAAGAGAAAATTCCACAGTCAATAGCTAGTGTGAGGACACTGGTTGGATTGGTTGTTTTCCTGTAACAAGTATCCTCTCACAGACAACATGATTCATTATCGGAAGGTTTGTGGTGACACCATGTATAAGGTCTCTTGTGTGGTTCTGAAAAGAACCCGAGTGGTAACTCAACGTTTCGACCAGTATGCTCTGGCCGTCATCAGGAGAATGTCTTGGACTCGGTGGTGGAACTCCTTATGTGCCGCTGGTCGCTGAGGCGGGAAGGCGGGAAAGACATCCAAGACATTCTCCTGATGACGGCCAGAGCATACTGGTTGAAACGTCAAGTTACGACTCAGGTTCTTTTCAGGACCACACCTCTCCCTTTAAGAGACCTTATACACGGTGTCACCGCAAAACTTCCTATATTGATTCACCCCCCATGCAAAGCCTTAAGTCTTATTTATTTAACATGATTCACAGTGTGAGAATACTCAGTTGAGAATCGAGATTTAAATTTTGTTTTCAACTAGCCCTCTAACAGTTGGAGGAAATTTGATCTCAATTGTTTGATGAGCTTTTGGTGTTCTTTCCTTTTAGACAACTCCATTCAAAGTGGAAGATTGTTTGTTTGTTTTTTTTTTTTTTGGGGGGGGGGATGTTTTTCGCACAGACTTATAAAGGAGCTGTCTCGTCTTCTGGCCCGGATAAGAGTAGCTCACCTTGACACTGTGGGCCCATCCAGCCTGGCTGACAGTCACACACATAGTGGCCATCACTGCTGAGGTCTTGGTGGCAGGTCCCGTTGTTGGCACAGGGGTTGGGCTCGCAGACGTTCTCAACTGAGAAGAGAAGAAGGGGGAATGCATGGCACCCGTGTAGAATTTTATTTCACCCCCTAGCAAGTAGTAGGCAATAAACCTAATAGAGTGACAGACGAATACCGTACATGGGTATTTCAATCGGGGGTGGAATTAAATCACACGGAATTATGCCGTTACTCATCAGTGTCTCTGCTACCAGTTCCAGCTTTAGGGTGATAAACAAAAATGTTGCAAACTGCTTACTGACTAAAATTACCAAAATGTAAATCTTAAAATTTAGTGGGCCTGACGTTTCGATCCTAGCAGGACCTTTCTCTTTGAGAAAGTTCCAGCTTCCAGTTCCAGCTTTAGTTGCATTTCATATTGGCAGTACAATTGCAAGAACACTCAGCCCACCAAACATACAGTTTCAACCTATAACCCCCCCCCCCCCACCCCCCGCCGCCTCAAAGCAGCAACCCGTACTGTCAGAGCCGTCGGGACTAGGAGGAATCAACATCATGTGCCCGAGTCCAAACACAAGCCGGAGATTGCAACCACCCAAAAAAAATGTGGGCCGCTATGATTCAACGACTTCGAAACAATTCCAGAAGAAATTGCTGGTTTGTCTCTTTTCCCTATAAAATGATATACAAAAATGTTGCAAACTGCTTACTGACTAAAATTACTAAAATGCAAATCTAAAATTTAGTGGGCCTGACGTTTCGATCCTATAGCAGGACCTTTCGCAAGGTCCTGCTATAGGATCGAAACGTCAGGCCCACTAAATTTTAGATTTGCTCTTTTCCCTATGACGAGCCATTCATCACAGCGGCTCGAGCAAAGTGTATTTTCATCCGGCAAGGGCAGCGGCTCACTATAAACCCTTTTGCAGATGAATTCTGTCAGAAGTCATCACAGATAAACAGCGTCGTGAAAGAGTTGAGCAAGAGCGTCGTGAGAAAGTGACACGGGCGGCCTATCATGGACTCACCCGCATCTCCGCAGAGTATCCCCGTGTATCTCGGCGGACAGACGCAGAAGTAGCTCGCCGGATCTGTCGTGGCTGTCACGGTCAGGCCACCGTGCTGGCAGGCATCCTCCGCAGATCCTAAGGGCGTGGACAGAACAACCAGGACCCAGTGTCAACACTCTCTCTCTCTCTCATAGATGCACACGTCGTCTCATGACGCCAAGATGAGGGAGGGAGGGAAGGGGGGTTGGAGGCTGGACACAGTGCGCACAGCCGGCCAAAGTTGTGCCATAAAATCATTCACACAGTGCATTTCTCATTCGCTCATTTAGATCACAAGTCACATAGGTCACAGTATTTGGGGGGGGGGTCTAAATGTATAAACCATTTATTCAATAACCGCCTCTTTAGAACGGATACATTTGCTTTGCTATTTTCTTTTTTATATTTTAAACACAGTATGCGGTAAATGGAAAGTTTTTTGTGTTTTGGTACAGAGAATTTAAAGATGGAAATTGACTGGACAGTATATTATGGAGTAATATGCTTTACTACTTTACTGACTTCAATGACCCTAATGCAAATATCAAAAGTTAGGAGGGCCCCACGTTTCGATCCTAAGCAGGACCTTTCTCAAAGGCCCTTGAGAGAAAACATCAGGCCCTTCTCATTTTTGGACAGTAACATTCAGGCTGGGGCATTTCTTGCTTGACGAGGCTACTACAGTAAGACGTATCGGTAAGTGACATGTCTTCTGACTGAAGAGGGCTTCTTTGAAGTAAATTGAAAATACTGGCTTGTTTCATTACTCCACATCATTTCAATATTTATTTTAACATTAGGCTGAATCAAAGCTCCAACTTGAAACTCACCATCGGAAACGCCTCTTCTTTGCCTGTTCGGAACTTAAATAACAAACAAAAAGAGGGAAATCATTATTGTCGTGCTTTTCAAGAAAGAGCACAAAAAACACACAGCGCAATGAGTTCCCTGACAACAATACACGTGCTGTTTGTAACATTGGACGTGTGGACACGTAATTTGGATCATTCAGTGATTGATTCTTAAAAGCAATGCCATTTTCATCGATGATGTGACTGCTATGGAAAATTAAACAATGGGTGTCATATAGCAGGTATTCGAAGTGAAAAATAGAGAACCCAAAAATTTGGTCCTCTCCTTGCTGAGTAGAACAGCTCAAAAATATATTCCCTTCACTTGTCCCTTAGTCTGGTAGACCACTGGGGCACCACTAAAACTGTCAACCACCTTTCTCCAGCCCTCTCTGTTTTCAACTTTCTGAAGGAAGGGCTTCACTCAGACTGAGCCCTGTCCACTCTGTGATGTTGCCCTCCCATCTCTTTGTCTGTCTGCCTCTTTCTCTCCCTCCTTGCACAGTGCCCTTGCAGGACTGTCTTCTGTCAGTCCTGTCGATCTTGTGGCATGCCCGTACCACATACATTTTTTCACAGTGGTTAGTAGATCTGATCCAAAGTATGCCGATCCCCCCCAAAAAAAAAAATTTTAAAAAATGATGGACACTTACTAAGACAGAGGCGATCATTGCCGTGGAAGTAGCATCGTTCTTGTGGGTCGAGGCATGGCATCAATATACAGGGGTTGATGTTCGGTGTCGGTGCTGCAGACGGCAAAAAATGGGAAAAATTGGATCAATCTGGGGATTCAACGTGCCAAACGTTGAGGTCAACAGGAGGTAGCCCCCATTGGCTCCACTCTGCTCACCACACATGCCCAGCTTGACAAACTGAAATAGCCGGTCATGATTTGTTTTTTTTGGGGGGCCTAGTAACATCGGTGGTGTCATGATGTCAACCAACGAGCGACAACAACAACAAAAACTCAAAGGGCCAGGGCCCAATTTCATAGAGCCGCTCATCAGGCGAGAAATGAAGTCTTCCTTATGTAAGGGTAACAAACCGCATTGCAATGTTTTGTCAGTTGCTTTTGGCCTGTATTCCACTCTCCTTTAACTTAGCGTGAAACAACAGCGACGTTTGGGTTGGTGAGTTGATCCAATGAACCTTGGCCGTGTTGTGCTCTTGCAAATTTGGCAGTAATATGCTTAACTGCTTACTGACTGAAATCTCCCAAATCTACCAAATTAGGAGTCTCAATGTTTTGATCCTAGCAGGACCTTTGATTTTTCAAAGGCAGATTTGAACTAAGTTAATGTTGGCACTTACACTATGAACATCTAAACCGTGAAAAGGGGGTGAAAATGTCATTTCGCCGTGAAACTAAAAGTCACTGTGATTTCACGGTGCATTTTACAGTTAATTCACCATGAAAATAATTGCCTCTCTGACCTGATAAGGATATCTTCAGGTCACTAAAAAGACTGTGAAAAAAACGTTAATATCTAGGGTGGCAAGAGCTTCCAGCCTTGAGGGATGGCTAATTAAATTACCATTAGGGACCACCAGCCCCCATAGAGGTACTGTATGGTGTCCTTGTAACTGTAACTCCCAGATACTTCTAAATTGCCTCTAGCCATTTCCACCAGAAATGTGGCATTGGAGACCACTGGTGAAAACACTGTGAAAATGACTTGGCAAACTGTGTGCCGTGAAATAGGGATGAAAACAAGGTGAAATTTCTTTTCACTGCTAAATGACATTTTCACCCCATTTTCACGGTTTTGATATTCATAGTGTTAGTAAGGGGCTCTATGAGAGTGGCGGGCCACCAGGCGGACAGCGGACGAGGGCAACTCACTGCTGACAACCACCGTGAAGTCACAGGTCGCTTGATTGCCGGCCGGGTCGGTGGCGGTGTACGTGACAGGCGTGCTGCCCACGCTGAAGGTGTCTCCTGGGGCGTGGGTCCCGGTCAGGTTGGCCACGGCGACGTTGTCCGTGCTCGTCGGCTCTGACCACGTGACGGCGATGGCGGACGTGGCCGGCGCCAGAATGGCACTGACCGTAGAGGGCGGGCAGCTGGTGAACTCGGGCGGCAGGCTGTCCACTAGAGACATGAAAGACCACACGCAGATATGACGACATAGCTGTCGGGCTATCTTAAAGGAAATTAGGACTACTTCTGCTAAAACAAAACGAGGAATCACAGAGCAAACTACCGAGCTAAGAGCCAAAAAAACAGAATCTGTTGTCAAGAGCTAATAACAACTGATACATTTTTACCCAAAAAAGAAGAATGATTCCTCCAAAGTAGGAATAGATGGTAGCTATGTGACAAATGCCCTAGGGCCCGGCAATGGACCTTTCCCATGAAATATGCAAATAAGAGCTGGCGCATGCGCTTAACTAAATTGGTGGGCAAGCGGGCTGCCAACCAATCATAGTTTTCCACGGGTGTGCGCGCGTTCCTTCTCACTAACAGTTTGGCGTGCGGTCATTGGCTATTCAGCGTCTCCTGCGCGCGTATTTCGAAACCTGCACGCATCGCGCACTCGTTTGCCCACCAATTTAGTAAAGCGCATGCGCCAGCTCTTATTTGCATATTTCATGGGAAAGGTCCATTGCATTACCTGCATACCAGTACCTGAGAGGTTCCGTCCAAGCGCCGTTCATGGAAAGATGGCGGCCAGCGGAAATGGTTCACGTGGTTTACATGTACACGTGCGCACATACTGTTACATATGTGCAGTAAATGTGGGTGCACGTGTAGACATACATGTGCACATGAGCCGAAACATTAATTAATATTCATACAAGACACAGGTACGCAAAACCAGAGGTCTCGGGTTCATTATAAAGCCCTGGACCAGTAAATGTTTTTGGCCATTGTTCAAAACTGTTCAAATTTGATTCAAAATTTGACCTCAGTAAAACTGTTTACTGGCAAAAATGACCCAAAATGCCAATATCCAAAAATAGGAGGGCATGACCCACACTTTGCATAACCCTGGATGTATGGGACTCATTATTTTTGATGGGTCAATTCCTTGTTGCGCTGGCATTAGCATAGAGGATTTTTTGGGTCACTTACGGAGGACTTGAATCTGGACTACGCAGGAGGCCTGATTGCCGGATGCATCCCGGGCCGTGTAGACAATGCTGTAGGAGCCCACGGCGAAGGCCCCCGCTGGGCTGGGATAGCTGGGCGAGGAGGTGACGGTCGGCGGGACGCCGCTGTCGTCCGAGGCGGCTGGCGCCTCCCATGTCACCTGCGCCTCCCCCGTGGCGGTCCGCACATAGGCGGTGGCGGGCGACGTGCACTGGATGGTGGGATTGGTGGCATCGCCGGCTGAAAGAGACCAGGGAGTTGCGGGTTCACAGGAGATGAGTCAACCGCTGCGGGTGTGGGGGGGGGATTTTTTGGCCGGATCGAGCAAATGCAATGAGGATGTGGGGGCACTGTCTGCATATATGTAGCCGCTTCCCGGTTGCTTCTTGTGTACTTTGTAGCGATAGCCAATCAATTTGTTTGGTTTCCAACTGGACGGAGAAAAAGAGTAACTCCATTTCTATGATTTTGGGAGAGTGAGGCTTAAGTAAATCTTGAGCAGAGGATATACCACTGTGGAGTGTTAAGGGGAATGCTGTTATCGCTGAAGAGACTCACAAGGTGAAATGGTGACGATGATTGTGCAGGTGGCCACATTGCCAGCCGAATCGGTGAAGAGGTAGTTGACAGTGGTGTCGCCGAGCGGGAAAGCGGACCCAGACATGGCTGTCCTGCTAACATCCACTGGCAATCCATCGTCATCCGTGGCAGTTGGTTCAGTCCAGGTAGCAATACCCGCACTGGATCCTAGAGGTGCGATTCCAGACGCTGTCCCTGGACAGCCTGTGATAACAGGTGGGTTCAGGTCCGCTGTGACACGTAACAAAAAGGTGAAACCATTCTGGTGTTAGCAGGCTGCATGAGCTGCAATTGCACTCGGCTGAATAAAATCACAGGATGAGTGATCATTCAGTGTGATCATTCAGTGGAACTAGAAATGTATGTCTGTGTAGAGAGAGAATAGCTTTTCCTTTCTTGTCCTTCCTTTCACGTAAGAAAAAGGGAAACCATTCTGGTGTTAGCAGGCTGTGTGAGTGGTGTCTCCAATGGCACTCGGCTGAACAAAATTACAGGACAGTCAATAGTTCAATTGAAATCAAAATGAACTTTTAAAAATGCTATTTACCGATGACTAAGACCACAAAGCGGCAGGTTGCTTCATTTCCTGATGGGTCCCTGAACGTGTACACGACCATTGTTTGTCCAACTGGCAAGACGCTGCCTGATGCATAGTTGGATGAGGGAAACACTTGTCCGGAGTCATCTATTGCCGTTGGTTCTGTCCACGTCACAGCTATTGCTGCCAATGATGCTGGGGATCTTGCAGTCACTCCCGTTGGGCATCCACTGACCACAGGAGCAGTCACATCTTCTCCCCCTGTTCCAATCAATTGTTTGAGCAAGCAACATACGGCATCATCATTGGAAAACAAACCATTCAGTTCTGCTGATGCTGAACTAATGAAGTGCTCAAAAGCATTTGCCTACAATGTGCCAATCATCATATTCCATATCTACAATCAAATCACAATAGACCCATCACAAGAAAACTGACACTCATTTGCAATTTGACTTCTTAACTTACGTGTTACAGTGACTTGGAAGCGACAGTATGCCACATTTCCCGATGGATCAGTGAATGTGTATTCGATGTCAGTCGTGCCAAGTGTGAAGGACTCCCCAGGTGAGCGATTTACGTCAGTAGAAACTTGTTGGCCAGAGTTATCAGCGGCTGAGGGTGGAGTCCAAGTCACCATAGCAGTGTTTGATCCTTGGGCTGCAACCCCAAATGCACCTTGTGTAGGACAATTCATAACCACGGGAGGTGTGGTATCTATGACTCCCTCATCTGCAGATGAGCAAAATCAAAAAAAAAAAAAAAAATGGAACAATTAATTTAACACATGCCAAAGAGAAGTTCTCTCTGTAAAACAGTCTCTATTCAATATCTTGGAAATTGTGACGTGTAATCAAGAGAAAAAGGACCAAAAATCAACATGGATTATTGTGGGAAAAATACTTACCAGTGACGGTGACTGAAAATTGACACTGGTCGAAATTAAGGTTGGAGTCATAGAAAGTGTATACCACCATATATACTGTGCCAACAAAGAACCTTTGTCCAGGATTATGGCTACTGGAAAACTGAGGCGTTTCTCCACTGTCATCTACAGCATTTATTTCTTCCCATGTCACTATGGCAGAGGTCTGGCCTGTATCAGGTCTGACTACGATATCTGCAGGGCAATTCAAGATCTGTGGGGGAGTAGTGTCAACTGCAAACACTGTGGACAAAGTATAACAGAACAAAAGGAAGCAGATGTTAATGCATACACCTTTTCTTTAAGTCCATCCCCATGCCAGATCACTCGCCAAGACTAAGTCTCACTTATGTGTCCCATTACAAGCTACCATGACCTCCTGAATGTTGTTAGGATGAATGAAGAACCTAGAGCAAGTCCTCACCTCTGACAGTGACGGTGAATGTGCAAGTTGCTTGATTCCCAGATGGGTCTGTGAATACATATGTGACATCTACTGAGCCCAGTCCAAAGGTTTGGCCAGGTGCGAAGTTTGAAGAGCTTATGACTTCCCCTCCCGAATCATCGGTTGCGGTCGGTGCAGGCCATGTCACCACTGCAGATGTTTGACCTTGAGCGGCCGTTCTGACAATGTCCTGAGTGGGACAACCACTGACATCCGGGGGTGTGGTATCTACAGCACCTTTGGTAATAAAAACACAATCATACATTCTAGCTTTAATTAACTATGACTAATTCCAAATTCCAAATCTCATGCGCCTGCCAGGTGCAAATATACATCCTGTGTACATGTATGTGACTATTGGTGATGATGATACACATGAGTGCATTGTAAAGGTTATGGAGGGGTTTCAAGCTGAACTAAACATACAAAATTAAGGTGAAACTTCCCATTGCAATATATAGATTCTCACCGGTCGTTATGGTTACGATGATTGTGCAGGTGGCCACATTGCCAGCCGAATCGGTGAAGAGGTAGTTGACAGTGGTGTCGCCGAGCGGGAAAGCGGACCCAGACATGGCTGTCCTGCTAACATCCACTGGCAATCCATCGTCATCCGTGGCAGTTGGTTCAGTCCAGGTAGCAATACCCGCACTGGATCCTAGAGGTGCGATTCCAGATGCTGTCCCTGGACAGCCTGTGATAACAGGTGGGTTCAGGTCCGCTGTGACACGTAAGAAAAAGTGGAAACCATTCTGGTGTTAGCAGGCTGCGTGAGCTGTGTCTCCAATAGCACTCGGCCGCTTAATAAAATCACAGGATGAGTGATCATTCAGTTGTACTTGGGACTAGAAATGTATGTCTGTGTAGAGAGAGAATAGCTTTTCTTTCTTTTCTGTAGTGAAGAACAACCAAGATCTGATGCTTCGTTTTTGCATCGAGCATGTCTGCTGCTGGCCAAATTTGGCTGAAAGATATTTGTTTATTTTCCAGATCATTTACAAAGAACATCACTGTGCTTTGTCTATGTACTTTTGACTACAAGAAGAAAAAAATGGAAGAACAAAAAGGAAGAAGAACAATAAGAAAAGCAACTCCTGGCTTTTCCACTATGATGTAGCAGTTGAATTCTAGAAAAAAACAAAAATGTTTACCAATGACTAAGACCACAAAGCGGCAGGTTGCTTCATTTCCTGATGGGTCCCTGAACGTGTACACGACCATTGTTTGTCCAACTGGCAAGACGCTGCCTGATGCATAGTTGGATGAGGGAAACACTTGTCCGGAGTCATCTATTGCCGTTGGTTCTGTCCACGTCACAGCTATTGCTGCCAATGATGCTGGGGATCTTGCAGTCACTCCCGTTGGGCATCCACTGACCACAGGAGCAGTCACATCTTCTCCCCCTGTTCCAATCAATTGTTTGTGCAAGCAACATACGGCATCATCATTGGAAAACAAACCATTCAGTTCTGCTGATGCTGAACTAATGAAGTGCTCAAAAGCATTTGCCTACAATGTGCCAATCATCATATTTCATATCTACAATCAAATGATATAGACCCATCACAAGAAAACTGATACTCATTTGCAATTTGATTTCTTAACTTACGTGTTACAGTGACTTGGAAGCGACAGTATGCCACATTTCCCGATGGATCAGTGAATGTGTATTCGATGTCAGTCGTGCCAAGTGTGAAGGACTCCCCAGGTGAGCGATTTACGTCAGTAGAAACTTGTTGTCCAGAGTTATCAGCGGCTGAGGGTGGAGTCCAAGTCACCATAGCAGTGTTTGATCCTTGGGCTGCAACCCCAAATGCACCTTGTGTAGGACAATTCATAACCACGGGAGGTGTGGTATCTATGACTCCCTCATCTGCAGATGAGCAAAATCAAACACAACAAAAAAAATGGAACAATTAATTTAACACATGCCAAAGAGAACTTCTCTCTGTAAAACAGTCTCTATTCAATATCTTGGAAATTGTGACGTGTAATCAAGAGAAAAAGGACCAAAAATCAACATGGATTATTGTGGGAAAAATACTTACCAGTGACGGTGACTGAAAATTGACACTGGTCGAAATTAAGGTTGGAGTCATAGAAAGTGTATACCACCATATATACTGTGCCAACAAAGAACCTTTGTCCAGAATTATGGCTACTGGAAAACTGAGGCGTTTCTCCACTGTTATCTACAGCATTTATTTCTTCCCATGTCACTATGGCAGAGGTCTGGCCTGTATCAGGTCTGACTACGATATCTGCAGGGCAATTCAAGATCTGTGGGGGAGTAGTGTCAACTGCAAACACTGTGGACAAAGTATAACAGAACAAAAGGAAGCAGATGTTAATGCATACACCTTTTCTTTAAGTCCATCCCCATGCCAGATCACTCGCCAAGACTAAGTCTCACTTATGTGTCCCATTACAAGCTACCATGACCTCCTGAATGGTGTTAGGATGAATGAAGAACCTGGAGCAAGTCCTCACCTCTGACAGTGACGGTGAATGTGCAAGTTGCTTGATTCCCAGATGGGTCTGTGAATACATATGTGACATCTACTGAGCCCAGTCCAAACGTTTGGCCAGGTGCGAAGTTTGAAGAGCTTATGACTTCCCCTCCCGAATCATCGGTTGCGGTCGGTGCAGGCCATGTCACCACTGCAGATGTTTGACCTTGAGCGGCCGTTCTGACAATGTCCTGCGTAGGACAGCCACTGATATCCGGGGGTGTGGTGTCTCCAGGTCCTGCTTAAAGAAGCAACGTCACACAAAGAGTATTCAATCACAATGGAGACGGAATATAATCTGTTTTCTTGTCCCTTACAGAGCAACCATCTAATGTATACCGGTAGCTGAAATGAAGAAGGGACACTGGCTCTGTAAGGAGCATTGGTGGAAAAAGAGCTCACCCGAAAATGGAGGATGAAGCAGATGTGAAACTTAGTTGACCACTAATTCAATCATGCTGTTGACAGTTAAACAGTTTTGTAAGTGTACAAACATCTCCTCTTGCATCGAGAGAGGAGGTGTTTACTGATGAGCTTGTATGGTTCCCAAATATTGTAAAAAAAAAAAAAAATGGCAAAGAAAAACTTTGACGGGACCGGGAATTGAACCTGAGATCTCTAGTTTTGCGTACCAGTGCTCTAATCATCTGAGCTATCCAGCCAGGATAACTCAGATGGTAAAAGCGCTGGTACGCAAGACCAGATGCTTAATTAAGTGCTCAAAAGCACTTGCCTACAATGTGCCAATCATCACATTCCATATCCACAATCAAATCACAATAGACCCATCACAAGAAAACTGACACTTATCTACAATTTCATCTCTTAACTTACGTGTTACAGTGACTTGGAAGCGACAGTATGCCACATTTCCCGATGGATCAGTGAATGTGTATTCGATGTCAGTTGTGCCAAGTGTGAAGGACTCCCCAGGTGAGCGATTTACGTCAGTAGAAACTTGTTGGCCAGAGTTATCAGCGGCTGAGGGTGGAGTCCAAGTCACCACAGCAGTGTTTGATCCTTGGGCTGCAACCCCAAATTCACCTTGTGTAGGACAATTCATAACCACGGGAGGTGTGGTATCTATGACTCCCTCATCTACAGATGAGCAAAATCAAACACACACAAAAAATGGAACAATTAATTTAACACATGCCAAAGAGAACTTCTGTCTATAAAACAGTCTCTATTCAATATCTGGGAAATTTTGACGTGTAATCAAGAGAAAAAGGACCAAAAAACAACATGGATTATTGTAGGAAAAATACTTACCAGTGACGGTGACTGAAAATTGACACTGGTCGAAATTAAAGTTGGAGTCATAGAAAGTGTATACCACCATATATACTGTGCCAACAAAGAACCTTTGTCCAGAATTATGGCTACTGGAAAACTGAGGCGTTTCTCCACTGTCATCTACAGCATTTATTACTTCCCATGTCACTATGGCAGAGGTCTGGCCTGTATCAGGTCTGACTACGATATCTGCAGGGCAATTCAAGATCTGTGGGGGAGTAGTGTCAACTGCAAAAACTGTGGACAAAGTATAACAGAACAAAAGGAAGCAGATGTTAATGCATACACCTTTCCTTTAAGTCCATCCCCATGCCAGCTCACTCGCCAAGACTAAGTCTCACTCATGAGTGTCCCATTACAAGTCATCGTTAACTCCTGAATGGTGTTAGGATGAATGAAAAACCTAGAGCAAGTCCTCACCTCTGACAGTGACGGTGAATGTGCAAGTTGCTTGATTCCCAGATGGGTCTGTGAATACATATGTGACATCTACTGAGCCCAGTCCAAAGGTTTGGCCAGGTGCGAAGTTTGAAGAGCTTATGACTTCCCCTCCCGAATCATCGGTTGCGGTCGGTGCAGGCCATGTCACCACTGCAGATGTTTGACCTTGAGCGGCCGTTCTGACAATGTCCTGCGTAGGACATCCACTGACATCCGGGGGTGTGGTGTCTCCTGGTCCTTCTTAAAGAAGCAACGTCACACAAAGAGTATTCAATCACAATGGAGACGGAATATAATCTGTTTTCTTGTCCCTTACGGAGCAACCATCTAATGTATAACTGAAATGAAGAAGGGGCACTGGCTCTGTAAGGAGCATTGGTGGAATTTGCTTTGAAAAAGAGCCCACCCGAAAATGGAGGCAGGATATAGCGGACATGAAACTTAGTTGACCATAAATTCTATCACGTTGTTGAGAGTTAAACAGTTTTTTTTAAGTATACAAACATCTCCTCTTGCGTCGAGAGAGGAGGTGATTATGGATGTGTGGTTCCCAGAAATTGTACAAATTGAACAAATGGCAAAGAAAAACTTTCACTGGACTGGGAATTGAACCCGAGACCTCTGGTTTTGCGTACCAGTGCTCTAATCATCAGAGCTATTCAGCCAAGATAACTCAGACGGTAAGAGTGCTGGTACGCAAGACCAGAGGTCTGGGGTTCAGCAAAAGTTTTCTTTGCCATTTTTTTTTTAATTTGTTCTAATGTTCCCAGTCAGTTTTTCATTCATTTATTTGAAAGAAATTGTATGACTGAACAAAGACTCTAAAGTTGGAATCCTCACAAATCGATCCTCCTGGGACTTTTCTGTACAGCCAAACAGATAACGAAAGTCGGGAGGAGAGCACAAAAACAACAAGAACAACAGACAAGATGTGGATTTTAGGGGGAAAAGATATAAAATCAACATCGTTAATTACCCAATGAGACGAGGACAAAGATGACGCATGTGGCCTGATTGCCGGACGGATCTGTGAATGTGTAGGTGATCTCCGACTGCCCAAGGGGGTACCTCTGACCGGGCGAGCCGTTGGACTGTCGCATGACGAAACCGCCCGAGTTGTCGACGGCGGTGGGCTCTGTCCAAGTGGCCACGGCTGAGATCTCGCCCTGCGAGGCCACTGCTGGTACGACCCGAGTCGGGCAGCCGCTCACCACTGGAGGCACAGTGTCTGCTTGCTCTATTTACAAATATCCAAGAACAACACTTGAGGCATTTTTATAGGCACCGTCGTTTTCGATATTGCCAACATGCAGTTTTTGATTAAATCGATATATCAACATTTTCGATATCCAGGAATGACATTGGTAATAAAATCGGTTATAAAACCTTCCCTTGGAGTTTTTCAGCGTGTCTTTGAAAACCACCAAATCTAAGGAGTGTTTCAGTTGTTAGATTCCATGGTGTGTGTTAGGGAAATGCTCACTGGTGATGCCTACAGCGAGATAGCTGTATTACGACTTGTGCATCTTGTACACTGGTTCCCTCCCACTTTATACTTCATACTTTATTAAACATTATTTATACTATATAATTATACTAATCATTGATATACATTATTCGGCATGTGTAAAAAGGGAACCACCCTGAAATACACCTCGGGGGTCGGGGCCACAACAGCAAGATTCAAATGTCTCTTGTGAAAAAGTAGCATAAGCAAAAAAAGGGGGCATAAAGAGGTACAGGATTTCACCAAAATGGAGGGAACCTCTGTATAAAACAGCGTGAATGTCTAAACCAAAATTTCAATTGAAGTGACAGTTTTCATTTGGGACAAAATAGGAGCGCAGGAGTGTGCTCCTTCTTTGTTGAAAATGCTTTGAAACTGGTCCAACTCATGCTGAGTTTCCTCCAGTCACACTGTGAAGTGACTTCCAATTTTGGATTAACCCATATCCGCCCGACTGGTCACAGCACAGTGCCTAAGCCCCTATCACACTAAAAAAAAAAAACCATGTGCATTACATGAGAATGTTCAATGACAGCATGAAATTTACTTTATTATGAAACAAGAAAATCTAAAATATCATAAACCATATCAACGGAAGATTGAATGAGATAACACCATCATTTCCACAAACCTAAAAATAGACGACGGAATTTTGCTTAGTTCGGCGTTTGCTACTTTTCTGCATCCTATGGGAAATCTCGTAATTCGCCAGATAGAGTGTGCTGTCAAGACCCACATCACAACCCCACCCCCCCCCCCCAAAAAAAAAAAAAAAAAGACACCTTCACTGGGCCCATGACATTATGGTAGGCAAACCGCAGCATTAGAATTTTTAGCCCTTTTCTTTTTTAATGGGTTTGAATATCCGCAAAGAAGTGGGCAGTAACTCACGGAACACTGTGACCACAAAGCGGCAGAAGGCTTGGTTGCCGGACGTGTCGGTGAAGGAGTACTCTATGTCCGTCATGCCCAACGGGTAGAACTGGCCCGGACTGCGGTTGGAGTTCTGCAGGACCGCACCGCCCGAGTTGTCGAAGGCCGTGGGCTCGGTCCAGCTGACCTGCACGCCGTTCTGGCCCATGTCCGCCTGGCCAGTCACGCCTTCGACCGGACAGCCGCTGACGACCGGGGGTGTAATGTCCATTGTGTCAACTACAGATGAGGGGGGGGGGGGATGTTTAGAGGAACACATGTCAGGGCAGGAACGTTGATAAGTTGACTCATCCATGGGGTCAAAGGTAATAATGGAAAGTCGGTGCCTAGACGAGTTTGTACATCAGCATTTCTAAGCACTGCCTAATTTATTTGTTTTCAGCAGGCAATCGGGCAAAGCACTGAGCACACAGTGCTCATTACGTCGTGCGGGGCACAATTTCATTCTCCTTGAAGTGAACGTATTATCATACCAAGTGGAAGGTTTACGGTGACACAATGTAACACATCTCTTTTGAGAAGGAGTGTGTAGCTCTGAGGAGGAGTGCAGTAACTCAAGTTTACCGGCTCTTTTCAGAGCTCAGAAGAGATGTGTTACACGGTGTCACTGCAAACCTTCCACTTGGTACTTCCACCATGCAAAGTCTTATCGTATCATATCTCAATCCTGGTATAACTGGACAGGGAGTGAAGAAAGGGGGGGGGGGGGTTTCTTACTCGCGACAACAACGACAAAGCTGCAGATGGCCCGGTTGCCCGACGGATCGGTGAAGGTGTACTCCACCGGCGTGCTGCCCAGGAGGAAGACCTGGCCCGGGGAGTGGCTCGACTCAACGGTCACCTGGCCGCCCGAGCTGTCGACGGCCGTGGGCGGGATCCAGGCGACGACGGCACTGGTGGTGCCGGCGGGTACCAGATGGCGGACGCCTTGGGCGGGGCAGTTGGAGACGGCCGGCGGGATGTTGTCCGTGGCTCCGCCTGGGGATTCGACCAAAGAGAACGTGCACGTGAGTAGATCGGTGAAAAAGGGGGCTGTGGTCCATGGTGATTTATGGCAGCACCCTGAAATCTGGCACCCTTCCCTTCATTGCTTTTCACTGGCACTCCTATGCCTAATGGCAGAAAACCCTTGGCTGTAGAGGACTGGTTCCTTCAACCAGAGCCCTGTGTTATCTACCCCAGTCAAATTTTCATTACCCTTTGATTTCTTGATAAAACTTCCCCAGTAATAAAACTGTCTTTTGTTTGTATATTTAAATTAAATTAGTAAATGCTTCTAAATGCTTCTAAATCATGACCAAGTGCTTCCAAATGATAATTGCAATTTCCTTTTTTCTTTTTTGGAAAAAAAGGCAAAGAGAACTTAGACTGGACCCACTAAAAGTTCTCTTTGCCATTTACAATTTTTGTTTTTAAGTTCCCAGTCAGTTTTTCCCAGTCAGTCATTTGTTTGACTTTTCTCCCCATAGATATAATACATTGTCAAAGGGAAACCAATGCAACTCCCCATTAGAAATCTGTCTGCGTGTGTGTGTAAATACATGACACCTGGAAACAAATACAAAGAGTGTGACAGTGCTCTCGACTCGTACGCACTGGTAATGGTGATGAAGAAGGTGCAGACGTCTCGGTTGCCGCTGGGATCCGCAAATACGTAGGAGATGGCAGTCGTGCCCACCGGGAACAGGGTGTTGGGCAGGTGGGTGACCGACTCCAGCCTGGCCGTGCCCGAGTCGTCGGTGGCCTCCGGCGGAGTCCAGTCGACCTGGGCGAAACCCCCGAAGGGAATGTTGCGGAAGATGGAATCCGGGCAGCCCGTGATGACTGGCGGCGTGTTGTCGGCTGTAGAGAAGAACCAAAAAAAAAAGCGTGGGGAAAGTGAAGGACAGTCTGTAAGGTAATAGAGAGGTTTCACAAGCAAATAGATACGGTTAATGCAATGGATACGTCATCAATTAGGACGTCATATCCGCTTAACATGCAGACAACACGACTATTTCGCTCGCAACGCGTGAGGAAGAAACAGGTTGCGGAAAATTTGAATTCCTAGTAAATCATCTTAACTTTTTTGTCAATATGGATGGTTGAAGGGGAAGCATTCTACGGCAGTTTTAGCAAAGATCCTGTCAGAAATTGCAGACTCATTTGATACTGATCAGAGGTCCTGTATTGAACTCAAATCCCAAGACTTTGTACTGGCAAAGCATACTGGGAACACATCAAAGGGAGACTTCTGGACAGATCTACATAGATCTACTTACCGGATATTGGAATCTCGCAGTTTGTTCCAGCAAATCCATTGGCGCACTGGCAGGTGTAATATGAACTGAACGATGTGCACTGGCCACCATTCTGACATGGACTGCTGACGCAAGGGTTACTGACTGTCATGTGGGAAAAATAGCCAAACAGAACGTATGAACAGAAACTAGCGGATGTGTTTTGTTTCTGCTACACATTTAGGGATTCCATGAAGTTGGGCCCAGAACTGCATGGGAATGATATGAAGTACTGTACTAGACTTAACCACATTGGACAGGCACTGGAACTTAACCCACGCCCTGCGCTAGAAACTGTACGCTCAGTTTGGGCCGACCACCTCAAAGATTTGACTGTCTGGATCGAGTGGAGGCTAGTCTGGGATCATAGGCCGTCATGATCAGTAGTACAAGGACTACTCAGACCATACACACTGTACACACAGTTGTGCTACACTCCATTGAAAATGCACATTGGGCCCTTTTTTCATGTGACCAAATCGCCCAAATCGTCCAAAGATGTCCAAATTGTGCCAGGTTTGACTTGTACACATGTATACATAGTATGCTCTTATTGATGCACTTCACAGATTTCACAGACAAAAAGTGTCTTGTGAGTTTTGGAAATGACACATTTTTTAAAAAGCCACCTATATGGCAGATATGGGCACTGGAAATTGGCCTGATGCAAAGTGGTCAAGGCTCGCATCTACCTTTGACAAGCCGATCACAAAATGTATCTCCGAAAGTTTTTTTTCAGTCAGCTTAGAGGATCCAAGAGGCTAGAACTTCCCCCGGCAATGGGGGGGGGAGGCACTCTCACCTTGGGTCTCGCAGTTGTGGCCGACAAAGCCATCGGGACATATGCACATGTAGTCGACGTCGCTGCCGAAGCTGTGATACACGTTCCTGCAGGGGGAGCCCTGGTCACAGGCAGGCCTGGTCGGCTGGGAGCAGACATCAGCACTGGGGTCTTGGACTGAAAGGCGGAGGAGAGGAGGGTTGGCGAATGAGACATGGTGGCGGATTAACATCAGGGGGTGCTCATAGTGATATCACGCACGTTATCTATTTCAAGAATCAACGTGGCTCCATTTGAGTACAGCCGGTACCTTAACATTGACGTTCAAGCGAATGGTGCCATTCAACTGGTCATCATTCATCTTTTCTACCAAGACCCCATTTCAAACTCCTTTTAAAAGACACCTACTCTATTGCAATTGCTCTACAAATTTAATTTTCAATTTAGTTAATTTTTCATTTTATTTTACTTTTTTAAAACAATTATAAAATAATATAATTCTGCTTATTTTTAATATCTAATATTGTCGCTATTATGATAAAATCTGTCTTTTTAAAGGTGCATTATTTATTTTTAAATTGGCAAATAGGCCAAAAAACATGCACTTTTACTTATTTTATAGTTCTTTTTCCAGTGTACTGTGTTTGTCATCCAATTAGTTTGGAGAGCCCCCTGACAGAAACTAGTTTCTTTTGGGCAATCCCACAGGAGCTACAATTGGATGATGGATTTGTCTTCTTTTTCTCTTAGTGTTCACAATTTAGTGTTGATTTATTCTTGTTTCCCCTTTATTGTTATTTGAGTGTGCTGTGATGTGTATACATGTATCCCATATAATGAAATAAATAAAATAAATAAATAAATTGGGAAATGTGTAATATACAAATGACAAGCTGTTGCTTTGACAGTTCTTGCTGCCAGAGCAAATTCAAAGAAGCAAAGAAGCCAAACAAATGACCACTCACTCAGCGGGAGGTTGCAGTTGATGCCGCTGTAGCCTTGGCCGCATATGCACGTGTACTGGGAGAACAGCGACTCGCCCGCATTGCTGTTGTAGCTGTTGTGGCAAGTGCCGCCGTTACTGCACGGGGAGTTTACGCAGCCGTCGATTTGCGGGATATTGACTGGAGTGAGGGAAGAAAAAAAAAATTGTGCAAATATATCGTGCCCTCCCTTGAAAGTCCACTTGAATGGATGCCATTGGGTACTGATCATAAGGACTGACATGTTCCGACTACCAGCTATCCCCTTCTACATATCCCCGACAAAAAAGTGGTCCAAGCTGCATTCAGTTTCCTCTGCATGGGTAGTCTCTGGCTACTCCACAGTGTACACCGCTCTCAGGCTGGATAGGTTTGGGGTGGTAACAAGCGAGACTGATCGGGTCAGACCGGCAGAAGCTCATTGAACAAAACACCGGTCAACACTCTATCATTACCAGAGAGTGGACAATCATTTGGCGACAGGTGCAAATTCGGAGCGCTCACCTGTCCTGCTCTCGCAGTTCTGCCCCAGGAAGCCGTCGGGGCAGACGCAGATGTAGAAGGGTCCGTCCATGGTGAGGCAGATTCCCCCGTTCAGACAGGGGGCGCTGTTGCACAGATTTGGGTTGACGGTCACAACTGCAAGGCACAAGACCCAATGCAAATGGTCAGTCTGACGACACAAACTTGACACGCTCAACAAATGTGACCCGGCACAACGACATGAGGAATATCCCACCAAAACACTTTTCGAGTAAACAACGCCTGAAGCTAAAGTATCTTCACAATTCAATTAAAAATAAAAATAAAAACATATATTTTTTGGGACAAATTAAGTACTAGAGGATATTATAATTTGATATCATTTAAAAGCTAATGGTATACTCTTTCACATCATCGGCAAATCTCAAAATCTCATAAGTGGGGGTTATTCCTCATTATACTGTGCCGGGTCACAAATTTGTTTTATTATCATTATGTAAGCTGCATCTACTTTGTGTGATCGCCGAACTGCTGTAGCCAAGGTTTTCAACAATTGGTAGTTTGTATCAGAATGAAAACGGGGGTGTGAACCCTGGAGATATATGGTAGTTATAATTAATGGTTAAATTGCTTATGGCTGGTGCCCCCCACCCTGGCACAGACTAGCTGACTTATTGGGAAGGTCGCCATCTGAAGGCTGGATAGCTCAGATGGTAAGAGCACTGGTTTGCAAAATCAGAAGTCGCTGCATGGTTCAAGTTCCAGTCAAGTCATGGTTTTCTTTGCCAATTGTCAAGATCGCTCAAATTTAGTTCCCAGTAAGTTTTTCCCTTTATTTGTTTGACTAAGATTATGTCAATTGAATACACTCAATAAGCCTGTTCACTTCATAAATGAATCTGAGAAGGGAACAACCCGATTTTTGCTAATTGCCTTATTATAGAAAATGAACAGCACAAAAATGAATTGATTTGTTTATACATTGTTGATTGATGCTATGGAGAAGGAAATAAACCTAAACCATATCCCCAAGCAGGGCCCTCGAAAGGGCCCTTACGATGCATCGTAACTCAACTTACGATTGATAACCCATTGTAAGTTGTGATTCACTCTATGGTTTCTCTGCATTGCTCATCATCTTACGATTGATCGTACGCTACGATGGGTTTGGTGAAATCTACTGCTGGTCTTGGGTTCTCATCCTACCGGTAGTTAAGCCGTCACCTCTCTTTGCCTCTGAGATCAACCGCACACTTTTCTACACAGAATCCACTGGCGGGGAGGGGGAAGGGGGAAGCCGCCACTGCACTTACTCAGATCGCAGTGCGTGCCCGTGTGGGTGGTTGGGCACAGGCAGTTGAAGCTGGTGCAGGTGCCCTGGACGACGGTGCAGGTGCCTCCGTTTAGGCAGGGGTTCTGCTGACACGGGGACTGGATGGCTGCCGGAAAGAAAGAGGCACATCAAAGGCAATCACTCCAGGGGTATCAAATCACAGATATGTTGTAACAATGTTTGTGGAGGCACACTGAAGGCTATTTGCCGGCAAAATTTCAAGTTCTTTGAAATAGGAGATAATTATTACAGTGATATGCAAAATATTGCCAAATGCTTACTGACTAAAATAACAAATATCAAAAATTTAGGAGGGCATGATGTTTCAATACTTGCAGGTCCTTTCTCGTCGGGCTCTCCTATTTTTTTTTTCATAAAGAAGATATCAACTTTTCTTTTTCTTGTTTTCTCTTTCTCTTTCTTCTTTCTTTTTATTTTCTTGTTTCCATTTTTAATTTTTAATTTTTCTTGTTTTCTCATCCTCTTACTTTCTTTTTTCTCTCCCCCCCTTTTTTTTTGGGGGGGAGGGTTTATTTTTTTTTATCTTTTATTTTTTTTTTGGGGGGGAGGGGACGTTATATACTTACTTAGTTCACAGTTGAATCCAGTGAAGCAGCCTGTGCACTGGCAGGTGTATGCATAGCAGTTGTCCGACAGCGCGGTGCAGGAGGCACCATTGACACATGGATTGGGGTTGCAGGCGCCGCGTGCTGTCAAGGTGAAGAGGGTGCACAACACGATTACGCTACTAAGGGCCTCTGGCAAGCAGGGCCCCATTCCATGAAGTTGCTTCAGCATCAAAATCTGCTCAGGCACAAAATCTCATGATCCATAAGATAAGCTTGACGACTCAAATTTCACTTTTGTTTCATACAAAGAAAAGGAGGGTGGAATACAAGTCCAAAGTAACAACCCTCACTCAACAAAAGTTGGTCTGTATGTAATCCTGCTCACACAAGGAAAACTTTTCATTAACTAAACAGAATTTTACACTACAGTGGCTGCATGAAACTGGCCCCAGGACAGATCCATCCCCTTCAAGCATTCTAAGCACACTGTGCATGTGCCTACAGACATCCTAGAGGCACTTGACCAAGATATTGGAAGGTATGTGAAATCGACATTTCCAACTTTGGACATTAAAGATCTGGGGGGTTTTTTCAATCAAATTTTTGAGATTCTTCATTTTGGAAGGAGTACATCAAATAAAAATATTGACAGCTGCGAAAGTCACCTTGAACGTGGAAATGGGTTCACTTTTTTCCTCTTTGATTCCCCTCTTCCAATGAGTCTACAAATATTTCAACACACAGTAATTATAGTTTAACATTACCCCTTGGGAATGTCTGGACCCGAAGGTAAAAAAAAAAAACACTCAAATTGTAATAAATCTAGTTTAAATAGAACTGTACACCCGCACGATTTAGAGTGCGTCTTCATTTTGCACGGAGGCAGGAAAAAGCCAACTTGAAAAGGCCAAGACAATTGAGACTGAGACTTACAGTTCTCGCACCACTGTCCCGTGTAGCAGCCCGGGCAGGCACAGTTGTACTCGTAGCAGGCAAAGGGGGAGTTGGACACAATCGGTGTGCAGACCCCGCCATTCTGGCAGTTGTTGTTGGAGCACGGGGTAACAGCTGTGAAGTCAAAAGGGAGCCAGTGCTATCAAATCAGCGGCCCGACTCAGCACCGGTGACAAAGGGCGTTTGTCCCGGCCGTGTACACGTGCGGCCCAATCTTCCCAGCTCAATCCAGAGGAATACCCAAAAGGTTGCAAACTGCTGACAGACTAAAATCAGCTGATTCCTACAAACCTCAAGAAAGTCAGAGGGCGCAGACGTTGCGATCCTAGCGCAACCTTTTCTGCTTAGGAGAAAGTTCCTGCCAAGATCACAACGTCAGAACATCCGGCACTTTAACCTTTCAATCATTCAAACTCAAATATTGGTTTTCATCGTACGGTCTTACGGTAAAATCTCCAAAAAGTCTTCTCTAATTGTTTAGGGAATTAAGGGTATCTTCTACGTGTACAGCTCAAGCTGGGACAAAAATACTCTCCAGCCTGGCATCACATTACACTCTGAGTTGAATTGCACTACAGATAGCTGAGCATCGACGGTAAAGTTCTTCGTTAGTATTCCATGAATGAAATGAAGCGTTTTGATGCAAGGGAGACGAGCCTGGGTTCGACCGGCTGCTCGGCGTTATACCAAGCCAGGCCTACTTACGAATCCTGCAGAACTGGCCCGTGAAACATGGAGGGCACTGGCAGATGTACTCCAGGCAGTTGTCACTCCGGACGCTGCAGACAGCTCCGTTGGAACACTGGTTATTTTCGCAGCTGTCCACCCCTGTTGGGTCGCAAACACAGTACGCACACATGACAGAGGGAGGACCCAAAATACGAGCACAAAATAAGGTCTCCTTGCAACTTTCTTCGAGTGGGATGTCTGCACGAGATCAGAAACTTGAAATCCTTCCACGTTGCCAATTTGAAGAAGCCGTAGGGACAGCTTTGACTTAATCAATCAATCAATCAGGCTCCGGACGCTTACATTAGTGCATTCATTAGTTTCTCATCAGGACATCAAAAATTCACAAGATGAAGTTTTCCAAAGACAGCTTTTTAAACCTGATCCCTAGGAGTGTGTAAAACGACCCCAAAATGGGGGACTGGAGTTTGTTGAAATGATGCATTGATAAGAATCGTAGTGGAGAGGAAAAAAGAGCAAATTCGGTGTCAGTAAGTATGGTAATGTTTGTCATGTCAGCTATGTTTTATAGACTATGAAAAAAACACTTTAGAGAGAGGGGAGAGAAAGAAAGTGAGAGAGATGGGAGAGTGAGAGAGAGAGATAGATAGATAGAGAGGGAGATGGGGGATAAGGAGTTATAGGGAGTTAGAGAGAGGGAGAGAGAGGGGAGGGAGAGAGAAATGGAGATAGAGAGAGGGCCAGAGAGAAAGGGAGAGAGAGAGGGGGAGGGAAAGAGAAAGACAGAGAGAAAGGGAGAGAGAGGGGGAGGGAAAGAGAAAGACAGAGAGAAAGGGAGAGAGAGGGGGAGGGAAAGAGAAAGACAGAGAGAAAGGGAGAGAGGGAGTAAGAGATAGGGAGAGAGACCCTTACCAAGTTGACAGAATCTTCCTGAGAAGCAATCTGAGCACTGGCATCGATACTGGCTGCAGGACCCAGGAACTGCCTGGCACACGCCACCGTTCTGGCAGCTGTTCAACTGGCAAGCATTTTGAGCTGGTGGGAATGATTAAAAAAAAATTTTCAAAATTATTAGCACTCCATCCAAAGACTATACAGGGCTCGACCTTAGCACTGGCCCGACGGTCATTGTCTAGTAAAAACAGCTGCGGGCTAGTAAAATGACCCACTTTGCTTGCCCGGCGGACTAGTAAAAAGTAGGCAGCGGTGTGGAGGCAAAAAACAATGTGGGCGGGGATGAGAAAGGAGAAACTAATAATTAGTTTTACTTGACCTAAAAACCTTGTGTTAAATTCAATATTAATTATACAGGGCTAGTAAAACTTGCTGCGGGCTAGCAAATTACTCAATTTACTAGCCCGGTGGGCTAGTTAAAAAAGAACTAAAGCGCGAGGCTTGCTATAGATTGCCCGATTGTCCCAATTTTCAGAAGTTGCTGACAGCGGACAAAGTGGTAAATTTGTCTATATAGTTCTACACAGCATACATTAGCATTGCTAAGACAGACAATTATGGTATCCCCCATTCTGTTGGCCCCTAGTCTGCCTACTGGGTCTCCTGGACCCTTGGCATCCACTCACACACCGACACATTCCAGTGAACTTCCACCTTTTCAAAGCCACACTAGTACTCCGTCCCAAAGAGATGTGTTGCATGGTGTCACCACATGCAAAATATTTAACAAAGTCATCATCTCCCAATCTGATTCAATTTTTTTTGATTTTTTTTTTTGGCCTGAAATGTTCTTTCCACGAAAATGGCAAATCATATTACCAGTCTGGCAGACATCGCCAGAGTAACATTCGAGGCAAATGCAGCGATAGACAGTGACGGATTCCGGAACGCAAATTCCACCATTCATGCAGGGCTGGGAAATACACGGATCAGCTGCCGAAGAGAAAAGAGATATTAAAACAAACAAGATTGAGATTAGCCATCAGCGTTTCAAAACGACGGGCACATTGTTTTATAGAAAAAGAATGACTATAATTATCTCAACAGACATTGAAAGAGATCCAAATATTCATCATACTGCATAACGAAAGTCACAGAGAGCAGTAGGGAGACCAGATGGAGAGATGATCTCCAGCAGAGGAATCGGCCCCACATAGTCAAGGACAGCCAAGTACAGATGTCAATGGATACATTCCAGGGAGGGGTTGCTCCTCTTTTCAGAGTGATACACGCCCTGGATTCATTTAAAACAAAACTTAAAACATACCTATTTATTCAAACCTAAAACAAACATCACAGGTCCACGCAAAGTGAGCTTATAAGCTGAGCTAATGTAATCATTATTTTTTCTTGTAGATTTTGTCAATGTTTGTGATTGTGTTTGTACTATAATCAGAATAACTGCATTGTAAAGCGCACTGTGGTAGGCTTTCAGTTACGAAATGCGCTATATAAAAGAGACTTTATTATCATTATTATTATTATATGGAATGGATGTAAAACCATGCACTGTTTCATGGACAATGATGCCACACCAAAAAGTTCTGAACAAGATGGGGTTGGGGGAGGAAGAAAAAAAACCACCAATTCACCCTCAACAACTTCGACGTTGAAAGAGCACTCCACAAAGTTGCTGGCCTCGTCCACAAAGCGGTAGGTCACTGCCGTGGTGCCGGCAGAGAAGCGGTCCCCTGGACTCCTGGTGTTGAAGGCAATGCCGACCGAGCCCGAGTTGTCGCTGGCAGTGGGCACCTCAAAGAACACCACAGCTGGAGCCTGACCGGCCAGGACGGTAATGGAAAAATCTGACGGACAGGTCAGGAGTACAGGTGGCGTCTGGTCCCCTGGGAAAAAAAAGCAAAACGTAGGGTTTTGAAAGGAATACACGGTGCTTCCACAACTCACTCCAGTTAGAGAATGGAAATCAAAGCCCATTTTACACGAGAGCTGTAAACAGGGGTCCCGTGTGAAGAAATCACATCGATGTCAAGAACACACGGATACCTTGTCGTGTAAAAGTGTATCTCTGTCACCAGACCGCAAGGGACCCTTGCAAATCTTGACAGGGATCGAGACCTCCTCCAAAATTTCGCATCGATGCGAAATCCTTGCGATAAACACCGAGATAGGTCGTGTAAATGACCCATGCGATGTTCGCAAGGATTTTCGTTGGCGATGTCGCCTTTACGCATGCGTGAAGCGCACAGCTGAGTTTCCACATTGCGCAACACTGCGGCTGTGAAGCTAATTGTGTGCACGGTACGGACGTACATGTACATGTAGATGTACATGTACATATATATATACATCATAAAAAAACCAGTCCATTGCTGTGTGCCTGCATTCACGTGCTGGAGGCGTAGCTTGCTACTGCTAGCTAACTTGACCTTACTTTGTGCACAATAATTATTGTTCTTAAAAACTGCCATCATGATCGTAACGTCAATCAGACAATTTGCAACGCGCGCACTGAGCTATGAGCAACACTGGTAAACGTATGCCTCCGTGTAAATGATAGCGCAGTACCAGTGATACGAATATAACCTCTGACCTCGCATGCAAATACGGTGAAGCAAGGGACGTTTGTGACCGCGTTGCGTTGTACTGTGTAAATGTCTGCGATCAAATCGCAAATGACCATTGCGCCAGACATCCGGCGCCAATTTTCGCAGACATGCGTTTTCAATGCTCGTGTAAAAATACAATATACTCTGGAAAGCGTCCAGAAAAATAAAATGCTTCATGCTGAACTTTTAAAATTCTTACAATCTTTTCCCTCATAAGTCTTGCATCATTGGACTGGAAAATAAACGGTGGATAGAAATTACGGTATACTTCTTTCTTTTTCAACCAAGGGTTGACGTAAGTTTGGTGACGTAAGTTACCTCATTTTTTGTTGCGTATTTGCATGCATTACAGGGATTTTTAAGAGGTATACTTAATGAATCCATTTGTTATTATTGGAGTTTTCTGAGAATTTCTGATCAAGGAATAAGTCAAAGTCACTTAACATGTAACGTAAGTTACCGGTACTGTCAAAATGCCCAATGGCTGGTTTCTTTGCTCACTCTGAGTAATAGTGATGGTGAACCTGCAGTAAGCCACGTTCTGAGATGGATCCCGCAGAATGTACTCCACATCATAGGTCCCGACACGGTAGAAGGCCCCCGACTGGTAGTTGGTCTGGGCGGTGACCGGCTGGCCGCTGTTGTCAACGGCCACTGGGTCTTGCCAGGTGACAGTGAGACCACTGATGCCCAAGTCAACCATCCGAGCGATGTCGTCGGGACAGAACTGCACCACGGGTGGGATATCATCCACTGGGGATGGGGCAGGGGGGGGGAGGGGGAGAAGCAATGAAATCATGATGAACTGACCTGAAGGCTGCGATGTCAGCAAAAGAAACCTGTGGATTGGCCTTTGAATATGTTACATATCAAAGCACTGCCATGAGCAGGACAGAGGTTGGATAGCCTTGATTGTGCAATTCCAAGATTTGAAAACTAGGATCAAAACATCAGGCCCTCCTAATTTGTCCTCCTAAGTTGTATTGCACATAATTCCTTGACAATGAGTTCCACCATAGTACAAGCTTACCAAACTGTAGCAGTGCTCAACCACCCCCACCCCAAAAAACAAAATACGAGAAGGGCTACTGGCCCAAAGCTACAGCATGTGCAAACCCACCTGCAGTGACAGTGACTGTGAAACTGCACTGGGCCCGATTGCCGACGGAGTCCTCGTACACGTATGTTATCAGGTTGGGTCCGACGAACAAGAAGTCACCGGAGTCACGAGTGCTGCTGACCAGCCTCACGACTCCTGCATTATCCGACACCGTGGGCAGACTCCAAGTGACAACCAGGCCACCTTCCCCAAGCTGCACGGTCCGTGAAAAGCTGTTGGGGCATGTGACCGACGGCGGAGCATTATCCGCTGAGAGAGCGAGAGGGGGAAATGGATGAAATCAAAAGTAGAAATTGTTCGCACACTTATCGTATTCAATGAAAGGAGTGTTATGACTTGTGACACAGGATAACACTGCCAGAGTTTTCTGTATTATACCATCGTAAGTTTTACAATACATAAAAAGAACAGCAAAGCTTTCTCATTTCAGAACCGAAGAAAAGAGTTTCCTGAAGGCTTATGGAAAACAATGATCTGAATGCAAAATTGGTTTAGCATCATAAATTGAAGGCAACTAAATTTGATTCCGATTTCCTTGCAAAAAATGTTTTTTGTTTGTAGTGGGATATATCTCCATTGCCCGATTGGCTCCAGCTTTTGCCATTGCATGCAAACAGACATATGGACGATGGACATCTTGCTTGCTAATTTGATAATGATTATCGTCATCCAGTCAGAGTACACAGTCAGTGCTGACAGAGGGATCAAGATTTCTGTGTGCGTTATCATCAACCTCAAATTTGCAGCCTAAGAATGTACTCACCCACAGTGACGGTGAAGGAACAGGTGTTGGCATTGCCAGCAGCATCGGTGGCCGTGTAGACGATGGTGTACATGCCGAACGGCAGGAATGAATTTGGCCCTTGTTGTGGATTGGAGGTGAGGACGACGCTAGGGGTGACTCCAGAATTGTCAGTGGCTGTGGGCTGACTCCACAAGACCTGCGCTCCGTTCTCATTGTCCATGACGACCGGCTGAATTATGTCGTCTGGGCAGGTAATTTCTGGTGGAACACGGTCCACTGAAAGAAACAACCACATAAACACGTACAATGTGAGTTGGTTGTGAGATCTGTTTCGAATTGCCATTAAGATCGCTGTCATCTTGTTGTCTAAACCATCACCACCACCTTGTATTTTGTATCACCAATATCACAATTGTCACCACCATCACTGCTATCATAATCATCATCTGTTCCACCTATTTCACTTATCCACCTGCAGGACCACTAACAGGAGCCACGCCTTAGTGGTTAATTTCAGGGGAATTGATTAATTACAATGAGGGACACTATACTATAATTATGTTGACACTATATGTTGACTTTGGTAAAGAGAAAAAAAATCAAGGAAATTCAATCAATAAAATTAATCACAAAGAAAATCCAAAAATGCATTTCTCATTTTGAAAATAATCCATTACATATTAAAAAGTTTAAAACGAATTTGAAGGAAAAGGCAAAAATATTAATCACAAAGATTCCATAAACAATTTACCTTCTAGAATTGTCACAGTGAAGGAGCACTGCCCTCTGTTATTATATGGATCCTGGTAAATGTAAGTGATTGTATTTTCACCAGGACCAAAGGTATTTCCAGAGTCATGAGAGTTGAATACCAGGGACACACTGCCAGAATTGTCAGACACTGTAGGCTCAGACCAAGTCACTTCTCTGCCTGAAGATCCAAAGTCCACTGAGAAGGACACGCTGTCTGGGCATATCACCGATGGTGGTACTCTGTCCACTGGAAATGGTCAAGTAGTAACAGGTCATACTTTGGTAATAGCAACTTTTAAAATACCCAAAATTATCAGCACCATTAAACTGTGTGGTCTGAAATGAACACATGCTGCACATACACCTATTGTGCCTCATCAATAGCATAGTGTGAATATCGTTCTGAATCACCTGGGTACCAATAACTCCCTATCAGTCAACAATTGAAAATCCTCATCTTTGCTCCACAGAAAATATGTAGAATATCTCTTTACTGCAAGGAAAACTTACCAACTGTGATGGTGAAAAAGCAGGAGTTTGAATTTCCTGACGGATCTGTTGCTGTGTACGTAATGGTGTAGGATCCAAATACAAAGAAGCTACCAGATGTCTGTTGTGTATTAGAAATCATAGGAGTTATGTTAGCTCCAGAGTTGTCACTAGCAGTGACCTGACTCCAATCTACTGTGGCTCCATTTAGATTGCCAGATGTAACTTGCTGAATGATGTTGTCTGGGCAGAAGAGCACTGGTGGTACATTGTCCACTGTAAGAAAATAAAAAAATGAAGTTTGATTTTGATTATTGATCACATCCAAACAACCTGGTTCTTGGCATGATAGAGATTTTTTTTTCATTCATTTCAAATCAGTTTTAGTTCACTATATGTTGACTTTGGTTAAACGAAAAAAAACCTCAAGGAAATTCAATGAATAAAATTAATCACAAAAAAAAAAAAAAAAAATGCATTTCTCATTTTGAAAATAATCCATTACATATTAAAAAGTTGAAAACGAATTTGAAGGAAAAGGCAAAAATATTAATCACAAAGATTCCATGAACAATTTACCTTCTAGAATTGTCACAGTGAAGGAGCACTGCCCTCTGTTATTATATGGATCCTGGTAAATGTAAGTGATTGTATTTTCACCAGGACCAAAGGTATTTCCAGAGTCATGAGAGTTGAATACCAGGGACACACTGCCAGAATTGTCAGACACTGTAGGCTCAGACCAAGTCACTTCTCTGCCTGAAGATCCAAAGTCCACTGAGAAGGACACGCTGTCTGGGCATATCACCGATGGTGGTACTCTGTCCACTGGAAATGGTCAAGTAGTAACAGGTCATACTTTGGTAATAGCAACTTTTAAAATACCCAAAATTATCAGCACCATTAAACTGTGTGGTCTGAAATGAACACATGCTGCACATACACCTATTGTGCCTCATCAATAGCATAGTGTGAATATTGTTCTGAATCACCTGGGTACCAATAACTCCCTATCAGTCAACAATTGAAAATCATCATCTTTGCTCCACAAAAATATGTAGAATATCTCTTTACTGCAAGGAAAACTTACCAACAGTGATGGTGAAAAAGCAGGAGTTTGAATTTCCTGACGGATCTGTTGCTGTGTACGTAATGGTGTAGGATCCAAATACAAAAAAGCTACCAGATGTCTGTTGTGTATTAGAAATCATAGGAGTTATGTTAGCTCCAGAGTTGTCACTAGCAGTGACCTGACTCCAATCTACTGTGGCTCCATTTAGATTGCCAGATGTAACTTGCTGAATGATGTTGTCTGGGCAGAAGAGCACTGGTGGTACATTGTCCACTGCAAGAAAATAACAATTGAACCCCAAATTTGAATCTCAACCTTAGTTCTATCCTCAGGCAAACAACCAAGTGAGTAGCAAAATATTTGTAACCCATGACAAAAATTAGTCAATAATATCATGGACTCTATACTTCATCGTGGTAGAGTTATTTGTGCACTTTGTATTTTTTGTAAGGTACATTGAAGTGACTTTCACATAAGTCTCATTAGAAATATTTATTTATTATCATCATTATTAAGCATATTAAAAACAGAATCTATACTTACGTTCTGAGAAGAATATAATTTCATCCATACTATTAAAATACATTTCAGATGTAATTCACAAAATATTTTACTGAAACACCTTTTCAAAAACTTACATTCAAATATGGTGATGGTGAATGTACATTGTCCTCTGTTATTATATGGATCCTGGTAAATGTAAGTGATTGTATTTTCACCAGGACCAAAGGTATTTCCAGAGTCATGAGAGTTGAATACAAGGGACACACTGCCAGAATTGTCAGACACTGTAGGCTCAGACCAAGTCACTTCTCTGCCTGAAGATCCAAAGTCCACTGAGAAGGACACGCTGTCTGGGCAGATCACCGATGGTGGTACTCTGTCCACTGCAAATGGTCAAGTAGTAACAGGTGATACTTTGGTAATAGCAACTTTTAAAATACCCAAAATTATCAGCACCATTACACTGTGTGGTCTGCAATGAACACATGCTGCACATACACCTATTGTGCCTCATCAATAGCATAGTGTGAATATCGTTCTGAATCACCTGGGTACCAATAATTCCCTATCAGTCAACAATTGAAAATCATCATCTTTGCTCCACAGAAAATATGTAGAATATCTCTTTACTGCAAGGAAAACTTACCAACTGTGATGGTGAAAAAGCAGGAGTTTGAATTTCCTGACGGATCTGTTGCTGTGTACGTAATGGTGTAGGATCCAAATGCAAAAAAGCTACCAGATGTCTGTTGTGTATTAGAAATCATAGGAGTTATGTCAGCTCCAGAGTTGTCACTAGCAGTGACCTGACTCCAATCTACTGTGGCTCCATTTAGATTGCCAGATGTAACTTGCTGAATGATGTTGTCTGGGCAGAAGAGCACTGGTGGTACATTGTCCACTGTAAAAAAATAAAAAAATGAAGTTTGATTTTGATTATTGATCACATCCAAACAACCTGGTTCTTGGCATGATAGAGATTTTTTTGTTCATTCATTTCAAATCAGTTTTAGTTCACTATATGTTGACTTTGGTAAAACGAAAAAAAAACTCAACGAAATTCAATGAATAAAATTCATCACAAAGAAAAACCAAAAATGCATTTCTCATTTTGAAAATAATCCATTACATATTAAAAAGTTTAAAACGAATTTGAAGGAAAAGGCAAAAATATTAATCACAAAGATTCCATGAACAATTTACCTTCTAGAATTGTCACAGTGAAGGAGCACTGCCCTCTGTTATTATATGGATCCTGGTAAATGTAAGTGATTGTATTTTCACCAGGACCAAAGGTATTTCCAGAGTCATGAGAGTTGAATACCAGGGACACACTGCCAGAATTGTCAGACACTGTAGGCTCAGACCAAGTCACTTCTCTGCCTGAAGATCCAAAGTCCACTGAGAAGGACACGCTGTCTGGGCATATCACCGATGGTGGTACTCTGTCCACTGGAAATGGTCAAGTAGTAACAGGTGATACTTTGGTAATAGCAACTTTTAAAATACCCAAAATTATCAGCACCATTACACTGTGTGGTCTGAAATGAACACATGCTGCACATACACCTATTGTGCCTCATCAATAGCATAGTGTGAATATCGTTCTGAATCACCTGGGTACCAATAATTCCCTATCAGTCAACAATTGAAAATCCTCATCTTTGCTCCACAGAAAATATGTAGAATATCTCTTTACTGCAAGGAAAACTTACCAACTGTGATGGTGAAAAAGCAGGAGTTTGAATTTCCTGACGGATCTGTTGCTGTGTACGTAATGGTGTAGGATCCAAATACAAAAAAGCTACCAGATGTCTGTTGTGTATTAGAAATCATAGGAGTTATGTTAGCTCCAGAGTTGTCACTAGCAGTGACCTGACTCCAATCTACTGTGGCTCCATTTAGATTGCCAGATGTAACTTGCTGAATGATGTTGTCTGGGCAGAAGAGCACTGGTGGTACATTGTCCACTGTAAAAAAATAAAAAAATGAAGTTTGATTTTGATTATTGATCACATCCAAACAACCTGGTTCTTGGCATGATAGAGATTTTTTTGTTCATTCATTTCAAATCAGTTTTAGTTCACTATATGTTGACTTTGGTAAAACGAAAAAAAAACTCAACGAAATTCAATGAATAAAATTCATCACAAAGAAAAACCAAAAATGCATTTCTCATTTTGAAAATAATCCATTACATATTAAAAAGTTTAAAACGAATTTGAAGGAAAAGGCAAAAATATTAATCACAAAGATTCCATGAACAATTTACCTTCTAGAATTGTCACAGTGAAGGAGCACTGCCCTCTGTTATTATATGGATCCTGGTAAATGTAAGTGATTGTATTTTCACCAGGACCAAAGGTATTTCCAGAGTCATGAGAGTTGAATACCAGGGACACACTGCCAGAATTGTCAGACACTGTAGGCTCAGACCAAGTCACTTCTCTGCCTGAAGATCCAAAGTCCACTGAGAAGGACACGCTGTCTGGGCATATCACAGATGGTGGTACTCTGTCCACTGGAAATGGTCAAGTAGTAACAGGTGATACTTTGGTAATAGCAACTTTTAAAATACCCAAAATTATCAGCACCATTACACTGTGTGGTCTGAAATGAACACATGCTGCACATACACCTATTGTGCCTCATCAATAGCATAGTGTGAAAATCGTTCTGAATCACCTGGGTACCAATAATTCCCTATCAGTCAACAATTGAAAATCATCATCTTTGCTCCACAGAAAATATGTAGAATATCTCTTTACTGCAAGGAAAACTTACCAACTGTGATGGTGAAAAAGCAGGAGTTTGAATTTCCTGATGGATCTGTTGCTGTGTACGTAATGGTGTAGGATCCAAATACAAAAAAGCTACCAGATGTCTGTTGTGTATTAGAAATCATAGGAGTTATGTCAGCTCCAGAGTTGTCACTAGCAGTGACCTGACTCCAATCTACTGTGGCTCCATTTAGATTGCCAGATGTAACTTGCTGAATGATGTTGTCTGGGCAGAAGAGCACTGGTGGTACATTGTCCACTGCAAGAAAATAACAATTGAACCCCAAATTTGAATCTCAACCTTAGTTCTATCCTCAGGCCAACAACCAAGTGAGTAGCAAAATATTTGTAACCCATGACAAAAATTAGTCAATAATATCATGGACTCTATACTTCATCGTGGTAGAGTTATTTGTGCACTTTGTATTTTTTGTAAGGTACATTGAAGTGACTTTCACATAAGTCTCATTAGAAATATTTATTTATTATCATCATTATTAAGCATATTAAAAACAGAATCTATACTTACGTTCTGAGAAGAATATAATTTCATCCATACTATTAAAATACATTTCAGATGTAATTCACAAAATATTTTACTGAAACACCTTTTCAAAAACTTACATTCAAGTATGGTGATGGTGAATGTACATTGTCCTCTGTTATTATATGGATCCTGGTAAATGTAAGTGATTGTATTTTCACCAGGACCAAAGGTATTTCCAGAGTCATGAGAGTTGAATACCAGGGACACACTGCCAGAATTGTCAGACACTGTAGGCTCAGACCAAGTCACTTCTCTGCCTGAAGATCCAAAGTCCACTGAGAAGGACACGCTGTCTGGGCATATCACCGATGGTGGTACTCTGTCCACTGGAAATGGTCAAGTAGTAACAGGTGATACTTTGGTAATAGCAACTTTTAAAATACCCAAAATTATCAGCACCATTACACTGTGTGGTCTGAAATGAACACATGCTGCACATACACCTATTGTGCCTCATCAATAGCATAGTGTGAATATCGTTCTGAATCACCTGGGTACCAATAATTCCCTATCAGTCAACAATTGAAAATCCTCATCTTTGCTCCACAGAAAATATGTAGAATATCTCTTTACTGCAAGGAAAACTTACCAACTGTGATGGTGAAAAAGCAGGAGTTTGAATTTCCTGACGGATCTGTTGCTGTGTACGTAATGGTGTAGGATCCAAATACAAAAAAGCTACCAGATGTCTGTTGTGTATTAGAAATCATAGGAGTTATGTCAGCTCCAGAGTTGTCACTAGCAGTGACCTGACTCCAATCTACTGTGGCTCCATTTAGATTGCCAGATGTAACTTGCTGAATGATGTTGTCTGGGCAGAAGAGCACTGGTGGTACATTGTCCACTGCAAGAAAATAACAATTGAACCCCAAATTTGAATCTCAACCTTAGTTCTATCCTCAGGCCAACAACCAAGTGAGTAGCAAAATATTTGTAACCCATGACAAAAATTAGTCAATAATATCATGGACTCTATACTTCATCGTGGTAGAGTTATTTGTGCACTTTGTATTTTTTGTAAGGTACATTGAAGTGACTTTCACATAAGTCTCATTAGAAATATTTATTTATTATCATCATTATTAAGCATATTAAAAACAGAATCTATACTTACGTTCTGAGAAGAATATAATTTCATCCATACTATTAAAATACATTTCAGATGTAATTCACAAAATATTTTACTGAAACACCTTTTCAAAAACTTACATTCAAGTATGGTGATGGTGAATGTACATTGTCCTCTGTTATTATATGGATCCTGGTAAATGTAAGTGATTGTATTTTCACCAGGACCAAAGGTATTTCCAGAGTCATGAGAGTTGAATACCAGGGACACACTGCCAGAATTGTCAGACACTGTAGGCTCAGACCAAGTCACTTCTCTGCCTGAAGATCCAAAGTCCACTGAGAAGGACACGCTGTCTGGGCATATCACCGATGGTGGTACTCTGTCCACTGGAAATGGTCAAGTAGTAACAGGTGATACTTTGGTAATAGCAACTTTTAAAATACCCAAAATTATCAGCACCATTACACTGTGTGGTCTGAAATGAACACATGCTGCACATACACCTATTGTGCCTCATCAATAGCATAGTGTGAAAATCGTTCTGAATCACCTGGGTACCAATAATTCCCTATCAGTCAACAATTGAAAATCATCATCTTTGCTCCACAGAAAATATGTAGAATATCTCTTTACTGCAAGGAAAACTTACCAACTGTGATGGTGAAAAAGCAGGAGTTTGAATTTCCTGACGGATCTGTTGCTGTGTACGTAATGGTGTAGGATCCAAATGCAAAAAAGCTACCAGATGTCTGTTGTGTATTAGAAATCATAGGAGTTATGTCAGCTCCAGAGTTGTCACTAGCAGTGACCTGACTCCAATCTACTGTGGCTCCATTTAGATTGCCAGATGTAACTTGCTGAATGATGTTGTCTGGGCAGAAGAGCACTGGTGGTACATTGTCCACTGTAAAAAAATAAAAAAATGAAGTTTGATTTTGATTATTGATCACATCCAAACAACCTGGTTCTTGGCATGATAGAGATTTTTTTGTTCATTCATTTCAAATCAGTTTTAGTTCACTATATGTTGACTTTGGTAAAACGAAAAAAAAACTCAAGGAAATTCAATGAATAAAATTCATCACAAAGAAAAACCGAAAATGCATTTCTCATTTTGAAAATAATCCATTACATATTAAAAAGTTTAAAACGAATTTGAAGGAAAAGGCAAAAATATTAATCACAAAGATTCCATGAACAATTTACCTTCTAGAATTGTCACAGTGAAGGAGCACTGCCCTCTGTTATTATATGGATCCTGGTAAATGTAAGTGATTGTATTTTCACCAGGACCAAAGGTATTTCCAGAGTCATGAGAGTTGAATACCAGGGACACACTGCCAGAATTGTCAGACACTGTAGGCTCAGACCAAGTCACTTCTCTGCCTGAAGATCCAAAGTCCACTGAGAAGGACACGCTGTCTGGGCATATCACCGATGGTGGTACTCTGTCCACTGGAAATGGTCAAGTAGTAACAGGTGATACTTTGGTAATAGCAACTTTTAAAATACCCAAAATTATCAGCACCATTACACTGTGTGGTCTGAAATGAACACATGCTGCACATACACCTATTGTGCCTCATCAATAGCATAGTGTGAATATCGTTCTGAATCACCTGGGTACCAATAATTCCCTATCAGTCAACAATTGAAAATCATCATCTTTGCTCCACAGAAAATATGTAGAATATCTCTTTACTGCAAGGAAAACTTACCAACTGTGATGGTGAAAAAGCAGGAGTTTGAATTTCCTGACGGATCTGTTGCTGTGTACGTAATGGTGTAGGATCCAAATACAAAAAAGCTACCAGATGTCTGTTGTGTATTAGAAATCATAGGAGTTATGTCAGCTCCAGAGTTGTCACTAGCAGTGACCTGACTCCAATCTACTGTGGCTCCATTTAGATTGCCAGATGTAACTTGCTGAATGATGTTGTCTGGGCAGAAGAGCACTGGTGGTACATTGTCCACTGCAAGAAAATAACAATTGAACCCCAAATTTGAATCTCAACCTTAGTTCTATCCTCAGGCCAACAACCAAGTGAGTAGCAAAATATTTGTAACCCATGACAAAAATTAGTCAATAATATCATGGACTCTATACTTCATCGTGGTAGAGTTATTTGTGCACTTTGTATTTTTTGTAAGGTACATTGAAGTGACTTTCACATAAGTCTCATTAGAAATATTTATTTATTATCATCATTATTAAGCATATTTAAAACAGAATCTATACTTACGTTCTGAGAAGAATATAATTTCATCCATACTATTAAAATACATTTCAGATGTAATTCACAAAATATTTTACTGAAACACCTTTTCAAAAACTTACATTCAAATATGGTGATGGTGAATGTACATTGTCCTCTATTATTATATGGATCCTGGTAAATGTAAGTGATTGTATTTTCACCAGGACCAAAGGTATTTCCAGAGTCATGAGAGTTGAATACCAGGGACACACTGCCAGAATTGTCAGACACTGTAGGCTCAGACCAAGTCACTTCTCTGCCTGAAGATCCAAAGTCCACTGAGAAGGACACGCTGTCTGGGCATATCACCGATGGTGGTACTCTGTCCACTGGAAATGGTCAAGTAGTAACAGGTGATACTTTGGTAATAGCAACTTTTAAATTACCCAAAATTATCAGCACCATTACACTGTGTGGTCTGAAATGAACACATGCTGCACATACACCTATTGTGCCTCATCAATAGCATAGTGTGAATATCGTTCTGAATCACCTGGGTACCAATAATTCCCTATCAGTCAACAATTGAAAATCA
The DNA here is from genome assembly GCA_949987565.1 of Luidia sarsii. NCBI lineage: Eukaryota > Metazoa > Echinodermata > Asteroidea > Paxillosida > Luidiidae > Luidia > Luidia sarsii. Next base: position 18,021,109 of record OX465110.1, read on the forward strand.
TCATCTTTGCTCCACAGAAAATATGTAGAATATCTCTTTACTGCAAGGAAAACTTACCAACTGTGATGGTGAAAAAGCAGGAGTTTGAATTTCCTGACGGATCTGTTGCTGTGTACGTAATGGTGTAGGATCCAAATACAAAAAAGCTACCAGATGTCTGTTGTGTATTAGAAATCATAGGAGTTATGTCAGCTCCAGAGTTGTCACTAGCAGTGACCTGACTCCAATCTACTGTGGCTCCATTTAGATTGCCAGATGTAACTTGCTGAATGATGTTGTCTGGGCAGAAGAGCACTGGTGGTACATTGTCCACTGCAAGAAAATAACAATTGAACCCCAAATTTGAATCTCAACCTTAGTTCTATCCTCAGGCCAACAACCAAGTGAGTAGCAAAATATTTGTAACCCATGACAAAAATTAGTCAATAATATCATGGACTCTATACTTCATCGTGGTAGAGTTATTTGTGCACTTTGTATTTTTTGTAAGGTACATTGAAGTGACTTTCACATAAGTCTCATTAGAAATATTTATTTATTATCATCATTATTAAGCATATTTAAAACAGAATCTATACTTACGTTCTGAGAAGAATATAATTTCATCCATACTATTAAAATACATTTCAGATGTAATTCACAAAATATTTTACTGAAACACCTTTTCAAAAACTTACATTCAAATATGGTGATGGTGAATGTACATTGTCCTCTATTATTATATGGATCCTGGTAAATGTAAGTGATTGTATTTTCACCAGGACCAAAGGTATTTCCAGAGTCATGAGAGTTGAATACCAGGGACACACTGCCAGAATTGTCAGACACTGTAGGCTCAGACCAAGTCACTTCTCTGCCTGAAGATCCAAAGTCCACTGAGAAGGACACGCTGTCTGGGCATATCACCGATGGTGGTACTCTGTCCACTGGAAATGGTCAAGTAGTAACAGGTGATACTTTGGTAATAGCAACTTTTAAATTACCCAAAATTATCAGCACCATTACACTGTGTGGTCTGAAATGAACACATGCTGCACATACACCTATTGTGCCTCATCAATAGCATAGTGTGAATATCGTTCTGAATCACCTGGGTACCAATAATTCCCTATCAGTCAACAATTGAAAATCATCATCTTTGCTCCACAGAAAATATGTAGAATATCTCTTTACTGCAAGGAAAACTTACCAACTGTGATGGTGAAAAAGCAGGAGTTTGAATTTCCTGACGGATCTGTTGCTGTGTACGTAATGGTGTAGGATCCAAATGCAAAAAAGCTACCAGATGTCTGTTGTGTATTAGAAATCATAGGAGTTATGTCAGCTCCAGAGTTGTCACTAGCAGTGACCTGACTCCAATCTACTGTGGCTCCATTTAGATTGCCAGATGTAACTTGCTGAATGATGTTGTCTGGGCAGAAGAGCACTGGTGGTACATTGTCCACTGCAAGAAAATAACAATTGAACCCCAAATTTGAATCTCAACCTTAGTTCTATCCTCAGGCCAACAACCAAGTGAGTAGCAAAATATTTGTAACCCATGACAAAAATTAGTCAATAATATCATGGACTCTATACTTCATCGTGGTAGAGTTATTTGTGCACTTTGTATTTTTTGTAAGGTACATTGAAGTGACTTTCACATAAGTCTCATTAGAAATATTTATTTATTATCATCATTATTAAGCATATTAAAAACAGAATCTATACTTACGTTCTGAGAAGAATATAATTTCATCCATACTATTAAAATACATTTCAGATGTAATTCACAAAATATTTTACTGAAACACCTTTTCAAAAACTTACATTCAAATATGGTGATGGTGAATGTACATTGTCCTCTATTATTATATGGATCCTGGTAAATGTAAGTGATTGTATTTTCACCAGGACCAAAGGTATTTCCAGAGTCATGAGAGTTGAATACCAGGGACACACTGCCAGAATTGTCAGACACTGTAGGCTCAGACCAAGTCACTTCTCTGCCTGAAGATCCAAAGTCCACTGAGAAGGACACGCTGTCTGGGCATATCACCGATGGTGGTACTCTGTCCACTGGAAATGGTCAAGTAGTAACAGGTGATACTTTGGTAATAGCAACTTTTAAATTACCCAAAATTATCAGCACCATTACACTGTGTGGTCTGAAATGAACACATGCTGCACATACACCTATTGTGCCTCATCAATAGCATAGTGTGAATATCGTTCTGAATCACCTGGGTACCAATAATTCCCTATCAGTCAACAATTGAAAATCATCATCTTTGCTCCACAGAAAATATGTAGAATATCTCTTTACTGCAAGGAAAACTTACCAACTGTGATGGTGAAAAAGCAGGAGTTTGAATTTCCTGACGGATCTGTTGCTGTGTACGTAATGGTGTAGGATCCAAATGCAAAAAAGCTACCAGATGTCTGTTGTGTATTAGAAATCATAGGAGTTATGTCAGCTCCAGAGTTGTCACTAGCAGTGACCTGACTCCAATCTACTGTGGCTCCATTTAGATTGCCAGATGTAACTTGCTGAATGATGTTGTCTGGGCAGAAGAGCACTGGTGGTACATTGTCCACTGCAAGAAAATAACAATTGAACCCCAAATTTGAATCTCAACCTTAGTTCTATCCTCAGGCCAACAACCAAGTGAGTAGCAAAATATTTGTAACCCATGACAAAAATTAGTCAATAATATCATGGACTCTATACTTCATCGTGGTAGAGTTATTTGTGCACTTTGTATTTTTTGTAAGGTACATTGAAGTGACTTTCACATAAGTCTCATTAGAAATATTTATTTATTATCATCATTATTAAGCATATTAAAAACAGAATCTATACTTACGTTCTGAGAAGAATATAATTTCATCCATACTATTAAAATACATTTCAGATGTAATTCACAAAATATTTTACTGAAACACCTTTTCAAAAACTTACATTCAAGTATGGTGATGGTGAATGTACATTGTCCTCTGTTATTATATGGATCCTGGTAAATGTAAGTGATTGTATTTTCACCAGGACCAAAGGTATTTCCAGAGTCATAAGAGTTGAATACCAGGGACACACTGCCAGAATTGTCAGACACTGTAGGCTCAGACCAAGTCACTTCTCTGCCTGAAGATCCAAAGTCCACTGAGAAGGACACGCTGTCTGGGCATATCACCGATGGTGGTACTCTGTCCACTGGAAATGGTCAAGTAGTAACAGGTGATACTTTGGTAATAGCAACTTTTAAAATACCCAAAATTATCAGCACCATTACACTGTGTGGTCTGAAATGAACACATGCTGCACATACACCTATTGTGCCTCATCAATAGCATAGTGTGAAAATCGTTCTGAATCACCTGGGTACCAATAATTCCCTATCAGTCAACAATTGAAAATCATCATCTTTGCTCCACAGAAAATATGTAGAATATCTCTTTACTGCAAGGAAAACTTACCAACTGTGATGGTGAAAAAGCAGGAGTTTGAATTTCCTGACGGATCTGTTGCTGTGTACGTAATGGTGTAGGATCCAAATGCAAAAAAGCTACCAGATGTCTGTTGTGTATTAGAAATCATAGGAGTTATGTCAGCTCCAGAGTTGTCACTAGCAGTGACCTGACTCCAATCTACTGTGGCTCCATTTAGATTGCCAGATGTAACTTGCTGAATGATGTTGTCTGGGCAGAAGAGCACTGGTGGTACATTGTCCACTGTAAAAAAATAAAAAAATGAAGTTTGATTTTGATTATTGATCACATCCAAACAACCTGGTTCTTGGCATGATAGAGATTTTTTTGTTCATTCATTTCAAATCAGTTTTAGTTCACTATATGTTGACTTTGGTAAAACGAAAAAAAAACTCAAGGAAATTCAATGAATAAAATTAATCACAAAGAAAAACCGAAAATGCATTTCTCATTTTGAAAATAATCCATTACATATTAAAAAGTTGAAAACGAATTTGAAGGAAAAGGCAAAAATATTAATCACAAAGATTCCATGAACAATTTACCTTCTAGAATTGTCACAGTGAAGGAGCACTGCCCTCTGTTATTATATGGATCCTGGTAAATGTAAGTGATTGTATTTTCACCAGGACCAAAGGTATTTCCAGAGTCATGAGAGTTGAATACCAGGGACACACTGCCAGAATTGTCAGACACTGTAGGCTTAGACCAAGTCACTTCTCTGCCTGAAGATCCAAAGTCCACTGAGAAGGACACGCTGTCTGGGCATATCACCGATGGTGGTACTCTGTCCACTGGAAATGGTCAAGTAGTAACAGGTGATACTTTGGTAATAGCAACTTTTAAAATACCCAAAATTATCAGCACCATTACACTGTGTGGTCTGAAATGAACACATGCTGCACATACACCTATTGTGCCTCATCAATAGCATAGTGTGAATATCGTTCTGAATCACCTGGGTACCAATAATTCCCTATCAGTCAACAATTGAAAATCATCATCTTTGCTCCACAGAAAATATGTAGAATATCTCTTTACTGCAAGGAAAACTTACCAACTGTGATGGTGAAAAAGCAGGAGTTTGAATTTCCTGACGGATCTGTTGCTGTGTACGTAATGGTGTAGGATCCAAATACAAAAAAGCTACCAGATGTCTGTTGTGTATTAGAAATCATAGGAGTTATGTCAGCTCCAGAGTTGTCACTAGCAGTGACCTGACTCCAATCTACTGTGGCTCCATTTAGATTGCCAGATGTAACTTGCTGAATGATGTTGTCTGGGCAGAAGAGCACTGGTGGTACATTGTCCACTGCAAGAAAATAACAATTGAACCCCAAATTTGAATCTCAACCTTAGTTCTATCCTCAGGCCAACAACCAAGTGAGTAGCAAAATATTTGTAACCCATGACAAAAATTAGTCAATAATATCATGGACTCTATACTTCATCGTGGTAGAGTTATTTGTGCACTTTGTATTTTTTGTAAGGTACATTGAAGTGACTTTCACATAAGTCTCATTAGAAATATTTATTTATTATCATCATTATTAAGCATATTTAAAACAGAATCTATACTTACGTTCTGAGAAGAATATAATTTCATCCATACTATTAAAATACATTTCAGATGTAATTCACAAAATATTTTACTGAAACACCTTTTCAAAAACTTACATTCAAATATGGTGATGGTGAATGTACATTGTCCTCTATTATTATATGGATCCTGGTAAATGTAAGTGATTGTATTTTCACCAGGACCAAAGGTATTTCCAGAGTCATGAGAGTTGAATACCAGGGACACACTGCCAGAATTGTCAGACACTGTAGGCTCAGACCAAGTCACTTCTCTGCCTGAAGATCCAAAGTCCACTGAGAAGGACACGCTGTCTGGGCATATCACCGATGGTGGTACTCTGTCCACTGGAAATGGTCAAGTAGTAACAGGTGATACTTTGGTAATAGCAACTTTTAAATTACCCAAAATTATCAGCACCATTACACTGTGTGGTCTGAAATGAACACATGCTGCACATACACCTATTGTGCCTCATCAATAGCATAGTGTGAATATCGTTCTGAATCACCTGGGTACCAATAATTCCCTATCAGTCAACAATTGAAAATCATCATCTTTGCTCCACAGAAAATATGTAGAATATCTCTTTACTGCAAGGAAAACTTACCAACTGTGATGGTGAAAAAGCAGGAGTTTGAATTTCCTGACGGATCTGTTGCTGTGTACGTAATGGTGTAGGATCCAAATGCAAAAAAGCTACCAGATGTCTGTTGTGTATTAGAAATCATAGGAGTTATGTCAGCTCCAGAGTTGTCACTAGCAGTGACCTGACTCCAATCTACTGTGGCTCCATTTAGATTGCCAGATGTAACTTGCTGAATGATGTTGTCTGGGCAGAAGAGCACTGGTGGTACATTGTCCACTGCAAGAAAATAACAATTGAACCCCAAATTTGAATCTCAACCTTAGTTCTATCCTCAGGCCAACAAGCAAGTGAGTAGCAAAATATTTGTAACCCATGACAAAAATTAGTCAATAATATCATGGACTCTATACTTCATCGTGGTAGAGTTATTTGTGCACTTTGTATTTTTTGTAAGGTACATTGAAGTGACTTTCACATAAGTCTCATTAGAAATATTTATTTATTATCATCATTATTAAGCATATTTAAAACAGAATCTATACTTACGTTCTGAGAAGAATATAATTTCATCCATACTATTAAAATACATTTCAGATGTAATTCACAAAATATTTTACTGAAACACCTTTTCAAAAACTTACATTCAAATATGGTGATGGTGAATGTACATTGTCCTCTATTATTATATGGATCCTGGTAAATGTAAGTGATTGTATTTTCACCAGGACCAAAGGTATTTCCAGAGTCATGAGAGTTGAATACCAGGGACACACTGCCAGAATTGTCAGACACTGTAGGCTCAGACCAAGTCACTTCTCTGCCTGAAGATCCAAAGTCCACTGAGAAGGACACGCTGTCTGGGCATATCACCGATGGTGGTACTCTGTCCACTGGAAATGGTCAAGTAGTAACAGGTGATACTTTGGTAATAGCAACTTTTAAATTACCCAAAATTATCAGCACCATTACACTGTGTGGTCTGAAATGAACACATGCTGCACATACACCTATTGTGCCTCATCAATAGCATAGTGTGAATATCGTTCTGAATCACCTGGGTACCAATAATTCCCTATCAGTCAACAATTGAAAATCATCATCTTTGCTCCACAGAAAATATGTAGAATATCTCTTTACTGCAAGGAAAACTTACCAACTGTGATGGTGAAAAAGCAGGAGTTTGAATTTCCTGACGGATCTGTTGCTGTGTACGTAATGGTGTAGGATCCAAATGCAAAAAAGCTACCAGATGTCTGTTGTGTATTAGAAATCATAGGAGTTATGTCAGCTCCAGAGTTGTCACTAGCAGTGACCTGACTCCAATCTACTGTGGCTCCATTTAGATTGCCAGATGTAACTTGCTGAATGATGTTGTCTGGGCAGAAGAGCACTGGTGGTACATTGTCCACTGCAAGAAAATAACAATTGAACCCCAAATTTGAATCTCAACCTTAGTTCTATCCTCAGGCCAACAACCAAGTGAGTAGCAAAATATTTGTAACCCATGACAAAAATTAGTCAATAATATCATGGACTCTATACTTCATCGTGGTAGAGTTATTTGTGCACTTTGTATTTTTTGTAAGGTACATTGAAGTGACTTTCACATAAGTCTCATTAGAAATATTTATTTATTATCATCATTATTAAGCATATTAAAAACAGAATCTATACTTACGTTCTGAGAAGAATATAATTTCATCCATACTATTAAAATACATTTCAGATGTAATTCACAAAATATTTTACTGAAACACCTTTTCAAAAACTTACATTCAAGTATGGTGATGGTGAATGTACATTGTCCTCTGTTATTATATGGATCCTGGTAAATGTAAGTGATTGTATTTTCACCAGGACCAAAGGTATTTCCAGAGTCATGAGAGTTGAATACCAGGGACACACTGCCAGAATTGTCAGACACTGTAGGCTCAGACCAAGTCACTTCTCTGCCTGAAGATCCAAAGTCCACTGAGAAGGACACGCTGTCTGGGCATATCACCGATGGTGGTACTCTGTCCACTGGAAATGGTCAAGTAGTAACAGGTGATACTTTGGAAATAGCAACTTTTAAAATACCCAAAATTATCAGCACCATTACACTGTGTGGTCTGAAATGAACACATGCTGCACATACACCTATTGTGCCTCATCAATAGCATAGTGTGAATATCGTTCTGAATCACCTGGGTACCAATAATTTCCTATCAGTCAACAATTGAAAATCATCATCTTTGCTCCACAGAAAATATGTACAATATCTCTTTACTGCAAGGAAAACTTACCAACTGTGATGGTGAAAAAGCAGGAGTTTGAATTTCCTGACGGATCTGTTGCTGTGTATGTAATGGTGTAGGATCCAAATACAAAAAAGCTACCAGATGCCTGTTGTGTATTAGAAATCATAGGAGTTATGTCAGCTCCAGAGTTGTCACTAGCAGTGACCTGACTCCAATCTACTCTGGCTCCATTTAGATTGCCAGATGTAACTTGCTGAATGATGTTGTCTGGGCAGAAGAGTACTGGTGGTACATTGTCCACTGCAAGAAAATAACAATTGAATCCCAAATTTGAATCTCAACCTTAGTTCTAACCTTAGGCCTTCAACCAAGTGAGTAGCAAAATATTTGTAACCCATGACAAAATTTAGTCAACAATATCATGGACTCTATACTTCATCGTGGTAGAGTTATTTGTGCACTTTGTATTTTTTGTAAGGTGCATTGAAGTGACTTTCACATAAGTCTCATTAGAAATATTTATTTATTATCATAGATACAACATTATCGCCGCTATACATTATTCGAATCCACCACACGACCACGACCAGCTTGGTGGTCCAGTGGTTAAGACGTCCGTACTAGAATTCGGGAGTCGCGGGTTCGAATCCCACCCGATCTGCCTGAAATATTTTTATCAGGCACCGGGCAAAGCACTGAGCATTCAGTGTTTACCACGTCGAGTAAGGGCAAAACCTCTTGAATTAATTATCATCATCATTATTAAGCATATTAAAAACAGAATCTATACTTACGTTCTGAGAAGAATATAATTTCATCCATACTATTAAAATACATTTCAGATGTAATTCACAAAATATTTTACTGAAACACCTTTTCAAAAACTTACATTCAAGTATGGTGATGGTGAATGTACATTGTCCTCTGTTATTATATGGATCCTGGTAAATGTAAGTGATTGTATTTTCACCAGGACCAAAGGTATTTCCAGAGTCATGAGAGTTGAATACCAGGGACACACTGCCAGAATTGTCAGACACTGTAGGCTCAGACCAAGTCACTTCTCTGCCTGAAGATCCAAAGTCCACTGAGAAGGACACGCTGTCTGGGCATATCACCGATGGTGGTACTCTGTCCACTGGAAATGGTCAAGTAGTAACAGGTGATACTTTGGAAATAGCAACTTTTAAAATACCCAAAATTATCAGCACCATTACACTGTGTGGTCTGAAATGAACACATGCTGCACATACACCTATTGTGCCTCATCAATAGCATAGTGTGAATATCGTTCTGAATCACCTGGGTACCAATAACTCCCTATCAGTCAACAATTGAAAATCATCATCTTTGCTCCACAGAAAATATGTACAATATCTCTTTACTGCAAGGAAAACTTACCAACTGTAATGGTGAAAAAGCAGGAGTTTGAATTTCCTGACGGATCTGTTGCTGTGTATGTAATGGTGTAGGATCCAAATACAAAAAAGCTACCAGATGCCTGTTGTGTATTAGAAATCATAGGAGTTATGTCAGCTCCAGAGTTGTCACTAGCAGTGACCTGACTCCAATCTACTCTGGCTCCATTTAGATTGCCAGATGTAACTTGCTGAATGATGTTGTCTGGGCAGAAGAGTACTGGTGGTACATTGTCCACTGCAAGAAAATAACAATTGAACCCCAAATTTGAATCTCAACCTTAGTTCTAACCTAAGGCCTTCAACCAAGTGAGTAGCAAAATATTTGTAACCCATGACAAAATTTAGTCAATAATATCATGGACTCTATACTTCATCGTGGTAGAGTTATTTGTGCACTTTGTATTTTTTGTAAGGTGCATTGAAGTGACTTTCACATAAGTCTCATTAGAAATATTTATTTATTATCATAGATACAACATTATCGCCGCTATACATTATTCGAATCCACCACACGACCACGACCAGCTCGGTGGTCCAGTGGTTAAGACGTCCGTACTAGAATTCGGGAGTCGCGGGTTCGAATCCCGCCCGATCTGCCTGAAATATTTTTATCAGGCACCGGGCAAAGCACTGAGCATTCAGTGTTTACCACGTCGAGTAAGGGCAAAACCTCTTTGAATTAATTATCATCATCATTATTAAGCATATTAAAAACAGAATCTATACTTACGTTCTGAGAAGAATATAATTTCATCCATACTATTAAAATACATTTCAGATGTAATTCACAAAATATTTTAATGAAACACCTTTTCAAAAACTTACATTCAAGTATGGTGATGGTGAATGTACATTGTCCTCTGTTATTATATGGATCCTGGTAAATGTAAGTGATTGTATTTTCACCAGGACCAAAGGTATTTCCAGAGTCATGAGAGTTGAATACCAGGGACACACTGCCAGAATTGTCAGACACTGTAGGCTCAGACCAAGTCACTTCTCTGCCTGAAGATCCAAAGTCCACTGAGAAGGACACGCTGTCTGGGCATATCACCGATGGTGGTACTCTGTCCACTGGAAATGGTCAAGTAGTAACAGGTGATACTTTGGAAATAGCAACTTTTAAAATACCCAAAATTATCAGCACCATTACACTGTGTGGTCTGAAATGAACACATGCTGCACATACACCTATTGTGCCTCATCAATAGCATAGTGTGAATAACGTTCTGAATCACCTGGGTACCAATAATTTCCTATCAGTCAACAATTGAAAATCATCATCTTTGCTCCACAGAAAATATGTACAATATATCTTTACTGCAAGGAAAACTTACCAACTGTGATGGTGAAAAAGCAGGAGTTTGAATTTCCTGACGGATCTGTTGCTGTGTATGTAATGGTGTAGGATCCAAATACAAAAAAGCTACCAGATGCCTGTTGTGTATTAGAAATCATAGGAGTTATGTCAGCTCCAGAGTTGTCACTAGCAGTGACCTGACTCCAATCTACTCTGGCTCCATTTAGATTGCCAGATGTAACTTGCTGAATGATGTTGTCTGGGCAGAAGAGTACTGGTGGTACATTGTCCACTGCAAGAAAATAACAATTGAACCCCAAATTTGAATCTCAACCTTAGTTCTATCCTTAGGCCTTCAACCAAGTGAGTAGCAAAATATTTGTAACCCATGACAAAATTTAGTCAATAATATCATGGACTCTATACTTCATCGTGGTAGAGTTATTTGTGCACTTTGTATTTTTTGTAAGGTGCATTGAAGTGACTTTCACATAAGTCTCATTAGAAATATTTATTTATTATCATAGATACAACATTATCGCCGCTATACATTATTCGAATCCACCACACGACCACGACCAGCTCGGTGGTCCAGTGGTTAAGACGTCCGTACTAGAATTCGGGAGTCGCGGGTTCGAATCCCGCCCGATCTGCCTGAAATATTTTCATCAGGCACCGGGCAAAGCACTGAGCATTCAGTGTTTACCACGTCGAGTAAGGGCAAAACCTCTTTGAATTAATTATTATCATCATTATTAAGCATAGTAAAAACAGAATCTATACTTACGTTCTGAGAAGAATATAATTTCATCCATACTATTAAAATACATTTCAGATGTAATTCACAAAATATTTTACTGAAACACCTTTTCAAAAACTTACATTCAAGTATGGTGATGGTGAATGTACATTGTCCTCTGTTATTATATGGATCCTGGTAAATGTAAGTGATTGTATTTTCACCAGGACCAAAGGTATTTCCAGAGTCATGAGAGTTGAATACCAGGGACACACTGCCAGAATTGTCAGACACTGTAGGCTCAGACCAAGTCACTTCTCTGCCTGAAGATCCAAAGTCCACTGAGAAGGACACGCTGTCTGGGCATATCACCGATGGTGGTACTCTGTCCACTGGAAATGGTCAAGTAGTAACAGGTGATACTTTGGTAATAGCAACTTTTAAAATACCCAAAATTATCAGCACCATTACACTGTGTGGTCTGAAATGAACACATGCTGCACATACACCTATTGTGCCTCATCAATAGCATAGTGTGAATATCGTTCTGAATCACCTGGGTACCAATAATTTCCTATCAGTCAACAATTAAAAATTATCATCTTTGCTCCACAGAAAATATGTACAATATCTCTTTACTGCAAGGAAAACTTACCAACTGTGATGGTGAAAAAGCAGGAGTTTGAATTTCCTGACGGATCTGTTGCTGTGTATGTAATGGTGTAGGATCCAAATACAAAAAAGCTACCAGATGCCTGTTGTGTATTAGAAATCATAGGAGTTATGTCAGCTCCAGAGTTGTCACTAGCAGTGACCTGACTCCAATCTACTGTGGCTCCATTTAGATTGCCAGATGTAACTTGCTGAATGATGTTGTCTGGGCAGAAGAGTACTGGTGGTACATTGTCCACTGCAAGAAAATAACAATTGAACCCCAAATTTGAATCTCAACCTTAGTTCTATCCTTAGGCCTTCAACCAAGTGAGTAGCAAAATATTTGTAACCCATGACAAAATTTAGTCAACAATATCATGGACTCTATACTTCATCGTGGTAGAGTTATTTGTGCACTTTGTATTTTTTGTAAGGTGCATTGAAGTGACTTTCACATAAGTCTCATTAGAAATATTTATTTATTATCATAGATACATTATCGCCACTATACATTATTCGAATCCACCACACGACCTCGACCAGCTCGGTGGTCCAGTGGTTAAGACGTCCGTACTAGAATTCGGGAGTCGCGGGTTCGAATCCCGCCCGATCTGCCTGAAATATTTTTATCAGGCACCGGGCAAAGCACTGAGCATTCAGTGTTTACCACGTCGAGTAAGGGCAAAACCTCTTTGAATTAATTATTATCATCATTATTAAGCATAGTAAAAACAGAATCTATACTTACGTTCTTAAAAGATTATAATTTCATCCATACTATTAAAATACATTTCAGATGTAATTCACAAAATATTTTACTGAAACACCTTTTCAAAAACTTACATTCAAATATGGTGATGGTGAATGTACATTGTCCTCTGTTATTATATGGATCCTGGTAAATGTAAGTGATTGTATTTTCACCAGGACCAAAGGTATTTCCAGAGTCATGAGAGTTGAATACCAGGGACACACTGCCAGAATTGTCAGACACTGTAGGCTCAGACCAAGTCACTTCTCTGCCTGAAGATCCAAAGTCCACTGAGAAGGACACGCTGTCTGGGCATATCACCGATGGTGGTACTCTGTCCACTGGAAATGGTCAAGTAGTAACAGGTGATACTTTGGTAATAGCAACTTTTAAAATACCCAAAATTATCAGCACCATTACACTGTGTGGTCTGAAATGAACACATGCTGCACATACACCTATTGTGCCTCATCAATAGCATAGTGTGAATATCGTTCTGAATCACCTGGGTACCAATAACTCCCTATCAGTCAACAATTGAAAATCATCATCTTTGCTCCACAGAAAATATGTAGAATTTCTCTTTACTGCAAGGAAAACTTACCAACTGTGATGGTGAAAAAGCAGGAGTTTGTATTTCCTGACGGATCTGTTGCTGTGTACGTAATGGTGTAGGATCCAAATACAAAAAAGCTACCAGATGTCTGTTGTGTATTAGAAATCATAGGAGTTATGTTAGCTCCAGAGTTGTCACTAGCAGTGACCTGACTCCAATTTACTGTGGCTCCATTCATAGTGCCAGATGTAACTTGCTCAATGATGTTGTCTGGGCAGAAGAGCACTGGTGGTACATTGTCCACTGCAAGAAAATAAAAAATTAGGCTCAACTTGGAACCTCGACCATTGGTCTATCCTAACCACCAGCATGTCAACACAACAAAGATTTCTTGTTTTAGAGAAAAAACAAATTCTGTTTCCATTCATCATAAGTGAGCAGCAAATCAATATAACCCATTACCAAATTTATTGAATAATATTAAACATTAAATAAAGAATCTATATTTAAATTCCGAAAATAATACACTGTCATTCATAATATTAAACTACATTTAAGATGTAATTCAAAAATAATTTTCAAAAACTTACATTCAAATATGGTTATGGTGAATGTACATTGTCCTCTGTTATTATACAGATCCTGGTAAATGTAAGTGACTGTATTTTCTCCAGGACCAAAGGTATTTCCAGAGTCATGAGAGTTGAATACCAGGGATACACTGCCAGAATTGTCAGACACTGTAGGCTCAGACCAAGTCACTTCTCTGCCTGAAGATCCAAAGTCCACTGAGAAGGACACGCTGTCTGGGCATATCACTGATGGTGGTGCCCTGTCCACTGAATATAGTCAAGTTGTAACACAGGATTCTACATGATACTTGAAATGTTCAAACACGTGAAATAACACATGAAAAATTTTAAGGGAAAAATGTTAGAATGAAAAAGAAAATCCCTGCAACAATACATTCAATATCATTCTCCTCGCAACTCACCCACTGTCACATTAAAAGAGCACTGATTGGTATTTCCCGCTTCATCTTCTGCCTTGTATCCAATGGTGTAAAAACCAAAGATGAAAAGGGTGTTAGGCTGTTGTGTACTGGTTGTCGAGGAAACTGTAGCAGCTCCAGAGTTGTCGGTAGCAGTGGGTGGAGTCCAGCTGATTACAGCTCCAATCTGCCTGGGATCTGTGACTTCCTGAACTATGTTGCTGGGGCAGTTTATTACCGGGGCAATGTTGTCCTCTGCGAGAAAACCATATATATGAACTCAAATTTGAATTTCCGGGTGCATGCAGGAGCAAGAGCAAAAATCGGGAGGAGTTCTGACAAAATATGATCCTGTTCTCAAGGAAGAAAACTCAATTAAGGGGTCAATTGTTCTTTTAAAAAATTCAGCAAACAATCAGTGAGACGACAAGAAGCACGAATAATTAGGCATTACAGTTCACCATCTCAAGGAATATACTCACCACGTTCCACAACAGTGACTGTAAATCTGCATTCAGCAGTGTTGCCTGCATTATCAGAGTATATATACAATACTTCTGTCATCGTGCCCACTTCAAAGGAGGCCAGAGGCTGGTGAGATTCTAAAATGTTCGCTGGCTGTCCGGCATCATCAGTAGCTGTCGGTGGCACCCAGTTCACGGGGAGCGTATTGGCGTTGAACGGGGCGACCACACTGAATGAGACTGGACAGTTTATGATCACTGGCGGGGTGATATCATCTACAAATGATAAACAAAAAACACCACCAGATTATCCATCATTGATCAACTTTCAACAGCATGAGCTTGTTTGCACAACAGACACTTCTTTTATGCGCTATCAAATTTGTACGACAAAGAGTGTGGCACTGTGAAGCATATTTAGCACAATGCTTGAAATCAGGGTATGATCCCTCCCTTCGTCCAATAAAAAAACAAAATGGGGGAAGAGAAAATCAAATGAACTTGACAAATCCATTTTTTT
Organism: Luidia sarsii; assembly: GCA_949987565.1. Lineage (NCBI taxonomy): Eukaryota > Metazoa > Echinodermata > Asteroidea > Paxillosida > Luidiidae > Luidia > Luidia sarsii. The sequence goes on from OX465110.1 coordinate 18,036,378, forward strand.
TTATAAACCAACAAGAAATCAAGCTCATTGGCATTAACCCCAACAGGGGCAAATGTTGGTTCATTAGATCCAATCTGAACAGCAGCTGATTCATCATACAAGAAACTTTTACTGTCCTACGTGGTAGAGTCCCTCAATGATCAAGTGTCAAGACTCCGGAGACCCTTTTTTTGGGTACAAACAGATCATCAGGAGTCAAAGTTGAGTCAGAAGGACTCAACCCATAGACCGTCTGTACCTGGATGTACACAAGTGCAGGGTTGCCATTCTTCCAGGTTAAATCAAACAAATAAAAGAAAAACTGACTGGGAACCTTTAATTAAGCATTTTTGAAAAATGGCCCAAACAAATGTTGACTGGACCATTTTTGATGCCATTTTTCTCCAGGGATTGTGGTCTCCATGGTTAAATGCTTCAGGATGGCGCCCCTCCCCCACCCTGGCAAAGACTAGTTCATTCTTTGAGAAGGCGACCATCTAAGGGCTGGATAGCTCAGATGGGAAGAGCACTAGTACACAAAACCAGAGATCTCAGGTTCAAGTATAGGTGCATTTCAATTTTGTCTTGCCATTTTTTAAATCTTTATCAATTTCAACCTAGTAAGAAAAACAAATTGAAGGCTGATTTCACAAAGCCTTTTTGATCCATCCTAATAGAACTATCAGGTTGGATAGCAGTCCCTTTTTCTGCTGTAAACCATTTTCCCCCAAGTGGATGATAAGCACATGTATACTCACTGAATGCTACATCAATGAAAAATGAACACTGAGAAGCCAGTCCTTGGGCATCGACAAAAGTGTAGACAACCGTTGTTCTTCCCAAGGGGAAGGTTGCTCCTGGATCATGTGTGTTCGTCACAGTAAAAGCACTGACATCAGTGGCAGTTGGGAGATTCCAGAAGGCAACAACTCCGGTGTTGAAAATATTGGTTGTCAAAACCTGGCTGTCTGGACATGTGCTGATCATGGGAGGGGTTGTGTCCACTGCAAAAGACCAGAATCACAAATGACTGTGAGCTATTGTTTTCTGCTAAATCAACCATCCCCCAATGTACACCATCATTTGTGAGGAAGTCATTTCATATATTTGTTTTTCCCTGAACTCTAGAGCTCTACTAAATGTACTCATCAAATTTTCTGCTACCATTTCTTATGTATCAGTTATTTATCAGTCTTGAATAAGGTTAGATATTGAACACGTCAGTGACGACACACTCAAACATGCACTATGATTGGAACAGATCAAGGCCAATTCAGATAAGAAATTCAAAAGCAAAACTTATGAAAGTCCTAATCCTCCATTTGAACAATCGGGATCTTTGTTTCTTGTTTATATATTTTTGGCCAGAATGACATTAAAGGCAGTACTTACAAACATCCCATCTCACTCGAAAACCATCGTACTGAAGGTTCTTGTCGGTGATAAAGTACATCCACGCTGTATCTGTGTTTGTGAGTGTAAGGGTATCTGGCGGCTCGTAACCGCTAAAAAAGAAGATATTATCTGAAGATGTATTATAGCCCTGGAAACCGGGAAAGGGCGACACCAGTCCTTTGCCAATGTAGAGCTCATCCTTGTCCGTTTCAATCTGGAATGGTCTGTCGAACGTGAAGACAAATCCCTCGGCATTTGGCACGTAGAGGAGGTACAGACCTCTGTAGCGGGGCGGGTAATGATTCGGGTAGTTGATGGAATTGAAAAAGCCACTTGCACAGCCTGACCCATAGCAAGTAAACACTTGCTGGTTGTCTGAGGGGAAGGAGACAATATATTAGAGAAATAAGGAAATGTCATTGTTTATCCTAATTTGACTTGTCAGCCAACAAGAGCCTTCACAATGCATCATGTATCATGAGAAAATAATGAAAAAAAAACCTGGCTACAGCGGTGGTGAGATCAAAATTGTTTTAAAAGTTTGCAGCCAGATTTTACTTGATTTGTTTGATTGCAGTTGAAAAAAAGCTGAATCTACTTTGTGTCACCCCCAACATGTAACCATGCAGGTCTATTGAAATTGGTTGTTTGCATCTGAATGAAAATGTGGGCATGACCCCTAGAGATATAGGGCGGGTAATGTTTAAATACTTCTGACTAGCGCCCCCATCCCCGGCAAAGATTGGTTGACTATTTGGGAAGACTGCCATCGAAGTCCTGATAGCGTTTAAGTCTTGGGCTCAAGTCTCCGGTCCAGTCAAAATTTCTTTGCTATTTTTCAAAATAATTTTGACAAAGGCCTTTGAAAAAGGTCCTGCCAGGATCAGGCCCTCAGGCAGCAAAGGGTTGTCTCAAGACTCTTGAAGGCTTTTGAACTTTATGGCCATCTATATAATACTATTTTAACCTAGTCCCACTTACTGGGCCGCTAGTAGCTCCCTTAAACGAGTTTTGAGATTATCTGTAGCACTTGTGCGACAGATAATCTCAAAACTCGTTTAAGGGAGCCACTAGCGGCCCAGTAAGTGGGACTAATTTTAACCAATCCTGGTCCAAATGATTGACTACCCACTATGGAAAATACATGTAGCAAAGTGGTCTTAAATAATGTTCACTAAAATCAAAAACCTTAGGCCCTACTGATCAAAGTCTTGAACTGTGTTTCGGAGATAAACTGCACAATTTTACAACCCTTTACAATTACCCGGTGACTGGACTAGCCGACTGGCAGCTTAAAATTTCCACAAGGCTTAAAACCCTACTTTGAAAATAGTAGTACTTAGCATAATACTATGTCAGTAATACAGGAAGTAATACAAATGCTATTTGCTAAGACTAAGACTGAGTATAATATTTATGAGTAGCAGGGTCATTCCGTGTCAATTCAACACGCTTTTGGACCTGACCGTCACAGATTGGAACAAAATTCCCTGTGCTGATTGGACTCCTTGAGAAACCCACAGAACCCAAATGTTATGTGAATCAGTCAGGTAGTTTTTGAGATACGGGTTAACAAACTTTTGACTAATTAGCACAACCAGCTGTGTTTGGACAGCTCTATCTCAAAAATGAAAGCACCTACTACTGGTAAAGTGGTATATAATTTAGTACTACTTAGTACTATTATATTACTAGTACTACTATTACTTAGTATTAGTATAGTCCGAGTAACTTGGACCCTTACAATTGTAAGGGTCCAATTGTAATTGCGATTGTAAGGGTCCAATTTTACTCGGACTATAAGTACTAGTCTAGTAGTAGTACTAGTAGTACTACTACCACTAAACTACTACTACTAGTACTAGTGGTAGTACTAGTAGTATTAGTAGGCCACATGTAATTGCCACTTACCTGACTGAACTGCACAGTCGTGGCCACTCACTTCAGGAGAAGAGCATTCACAGACAAATCCTTCGGCACTGTCTCGTAGAAAACAGGTGATCCCAGCCCCACATGGATCACCAGCACAGGCATCTGCAAACGCAGGGCGAAATGGATTGGAGTATACAGACTTGTGTGGTGAGTTAACTTATGGTACTTGATACAATAAAATGAGAGGGGAATTGATGTAGTACTAGTAAGTAGTAGTACTCGTAGTCGTAGTAGTAGTAGTACTGTACTATTACTAGTTGCGGTAACCGTAACCCCATCCTTCCGACCCTCGGGAGGATGGGGGTTACGGTTACCGCCACTAGTTACAATGTACAAGGAATTACTAATTCAATCAGCAGCACAGACGACCGACTGCACACAGGCATACAACTTACAATGTACAAGTCAATAGTTGGTCACTTGATCGGACGGCTGGCTCCAGCATTCGGTGAACTCAGTGTTTTCACTGCGGGGACGGAGAGGGCTCCACGTGCCAGCTAACACAGGCGAAATTAGAACCGTGGCCCACCCATCAGATCCTCGCCCGGACAGTTTTTTTTACCAAGGCCCAGGTCTAGGCCTACACCGTAAAACTGGGAAAATACCAAAATCCACAAAATAAACCACCCACTGAAACGACCGTTTACAAAATGATTTCTCTTACCGGCCGTAATACTATCGCGCAGGCAGGCTAGAAACAAGCGTATGGTCCATGCAGTTTCTCGGAGGTTTTGTCAGACAGAAGCAACGAAGACGAAGACGTACAGTCCGAGCCTGAAGGGATTGTGTACGTACGCACTATCTGGGCTCTAGCCAGGTAGGTCATGAATAATTCAACATCATGACGTATATGAATAATGTACATGTACTGCACAAAGTGTACATGTACACAATTAATTAAGATATTTACTTCACTTCTACGTCACTTGTTGAATTATTCATGACCTACCCGGCTGGAGCCCAATCCTTCAAGGGTATCTCGTGCATAAGCCACATTGTTTGGACGAATCAATTAACGCCAAAATTCTGACGTCAGACGCTGGGCTGCTGCTCATTGGTGGAAAGTGTTGCACATCATTAATTGCGAACTCTCTCTGTCGTCTGCCTTTTTGAGTGACGACCAAGCCACGCTGGACCACCCGGCCACAGTATACTGTACGACAGTAAACAGTCAAAAATGCAGGGTTTTGAAGTTTCCATGACGTTGATAGCGTTGATAGCTAAATTTTCTTGAAGATAATCGAGTACCAACCCCCCAAAAATAGGAGTCAGAGGCCAAAATACCCTTGAAGGATTGAGGAGTCAGGCTCCCCGATCCGTCTAACCCGTGGCAGCAAAAAACCGGAAGAGATAGGCTACTATTTTCGGACTTTTCCCTATAGGGGGCGCAATTCAATTCAACAACCGCATACATGTACTTGTACAATATCCAGCTCCATACCATAGACCTTGACTGCCAACCATAATTTAGCCACCACCCAAGCGGTGCACACAACAATGGTTGCTTCTAGAATATCAATCTCTGCTCTATCCAAAGTTTTAAAAGTGTGTTACATGTATTTTGTATAGCATAATTATTATTTCGTGCGAGGACGATACGATGAGAAATTTTGGATCTGATTTGGAATTGTTCCAGATCGAAAATTATTCTTTATGTTAATTATTACTAATATAAGCTACATCCAACTTTACTAGAGGAACAAGGAAGTCCATGTAAAATGGTGTTTGCGTAGGTCGAATATTCCAAAGCAGTCATTACCTTCAACCCCACTCCCCACGCTGTGTTTTTGTCTGTTCGTCAGCCCTCATGTTTTGGGTCATCTCGTGCTCTGACATCCCCTCTAAAAATTTAAGAAATTTTGTTACGAGTTTCTAATAGTACTATTAATGTATAGTTTAGTTTTCTTTAGAATGTAGAAGGCCTGACGTTTCGATCATAGCAGGACTTTTTTGACCAGAACTATATAAATCCAGGCAGAGAATTGAACAGCTATCCCCCGACGGTTTAAAGAGATTTAAAGGCCCTATACAACATAGGTAAAAGTCAAAGGATTGCCAGTTTGTGTGTTAAACCATTAAACATTTCAAAAAAGAAATCCTGCGAAGGTTTTGCCTCAAATGGTAATCTGAGAAAGTAGACAAAGGCAAAAAACAGTCACGGTTTTCGCACCGTTCCGTAGTGTAATAAATCGTTTATTTCTCGCGAGTAATAAACAATTTGTCGATGTTTGAGTGAAGATTGCTCGAGAAGCACAACATCCCAGACCGTAAGATTTCAACACGAGGATTCTATCATGACCATCTACAAGCTGTGTAAATTAGAAGGAAATCTGTGGACATCATGTTTTCCGACAGGCTTCCCAGTGTTGTATCGGGCGTTTAAGACAGACATACAAACCGTCTGGCCGACCAACCAACCAACTGACCCAACAGACCAGTCAACCATTTCGAGTTAACCAGCGGGCGAACTTGGGACCGAATTTCGGCTCGCCCTCGAGTTTAGGCCTAGACCCACATGGCTCCATAAGGACACGTCTCATAAGTGTTCACGCGCCAACAGCGCGATCGCATGGAGGAAAATCACTTATTCCAAACTAGCAGTTTAGAAAGTGATATGCAAAAATGTTGCAAACTGCTCACTGACTAAAATTACCAAAATGTAAATCTTAAAATTTAGTGGGCCTGTCGTTTCGATCCTAGCAGGACCTTTCTCAAAGGCTCTCTGTCTTTGAGAAAGGTCCTGCTAGGATCGAAACGTCAGGCCCACTAAATTTTAAAGTTTAGAAAGTGATATAGCGATCGTTTAGTTGTATAGTCACTCGGAAATCCCAATAAAGAAACACCCTTGTCAGTAACTTCTGTTTTGTTATGATCTTTTCTATAGGGTGCATGCTGAGAGTTGGGCCATCGGACCGAACTGAGCGGAAAACGGACTTTGCCATTCCCTAAAACTTGTGAGATGAATGGCTCTGGATTTCCCTAAATGAATGTATGGGATGCAGGTGGGCTAACTACAGGCCACATAATCATGCACACAGACTTCTTGTTGGCCCGATGTTTGCTGAGCCCGGAAGCCCCACCCTCACCCCCACGGCTTCCCCATCCCCACTTCCCCGGATGGGGTTGGGGTGGGGCATTAACAAACTCGAACACTGTACGCCTATGCAGTTTCATAATCACAGCACGGTTAAAACCTGTACTGTGATATCCATAATTTTATAGGCTTACCGAAACGATATGGCGTAGAAAAATGATACTGCTGTAGCTACTGCTGCGACTACTGTATCAATTTTGTTTTTGCATAGGCCTAACTTCATAACTAGAGCTTCAATGGAAATAATTTTAACAGAGCTGTTTCTGATTTAATATATGAAATGGGATTGTGGGAGAGGGTGTTAAAATGGTCGTTACTTTACCAACTGGGTTGATCAAGCATTAGTTGCGAGGACAAGGTGGGGTTTTTTCCCGATAATTGTCCGCTCTTAACGTTTCCGGTGCTTTTACACACGTTTGCGATTACTATACTATTGGGTTCGACTTTTTTGCCTTTGAGAAAAGCTCAGGCCGACAAAGGTTTTTTTTCGATTGTTGGCCATCAAAGGTAATTGAAGGTCATTAAAGGTCGCTAAAGGTAGACCCAATTAAAGTTCGTATGCAGGGAGTAAGCAAATCAGCATCTGAACAAACAAACAAACAAACAAACAAAGACACCAATCAAGAAGCAGCAACTAAGGCCTACAAAGACAAACAAACAGACACGCAAACAACCAAACACAAAAACCAACCAACCAACTAACCAACCCACAAACCAACCAACCCAAACCACCAACCAACCAACAAACCAACTAACCAACCGATCAACCAACCAACAAATAATCAAACAAGCAACTCAACAAACCGACCCCCCCCCCCAAAAAAAAAAAAACCACCAAAATCAAAATGGACGAAAAGCTTCGGGCGAATTTCGTGGACGTACCTTGGGCGACCGCCCTCCCCGTCAGGCTGACCGCCAGGAACAGCAGCACCGCCAGCGCCCCCAGCGCCCCTCGGCGGCAGGCCGGGAGTGCCATGGCCCGGGCCGCGCGGCACGGTCGCTCAGCTCGGTAGATTCCCCCGGCACCAACAACCCGCAACCCGTCTCGATCGCACACGCAAACCCCTCACTCCCTTCTTATCGGGCAGGAGGCTGTCACGTTCCCGGACGCTCTCGAAAAGCACATAAAAACCACCAAAAAGGTTGGTAAAAATCCACTCGCGTGTATAGATTACCGGGCAGGGACGGACAGTTGCCCAACGGAAATCCGGGGGACAAGCGGGAGTCGACTCTCCAACCAACACGGTCGAGAAACGACTGCACTAATGCGCGTTGTGATCGCTCCTAAAAAAAATCGACCTGTTATGTTCCTATACCTATCCCCCCTCCTGAAAAATAACAACGGAAGAATGAGAAGAAAAAAAATGTAACCCTGTAATAATTATCGGTTGTGGAGTTGGCCCCTCCATTGTCTGCAGCGAGCTCCACGATTGGTCAAGGTTGGTGATACTTTCACTGCCATTTGTCGGCGTGTCTATTGTCAGGCCCCCAAAAAAGTGTGTCCTCCCGAGTTGAAAAGCAATTCTTTTCTTTCTTTCCGTACAAAAGTCACCGCTGGTATGCCGTGGGAGAAACAGGGGAGGGGGGTAGCTCCTAGTTGGGGGGGGGGGGGGGTTGGAGAGGGTTGCTTCGGTGAATTGGGAAATAGATTTGAAGCTGCTTCCGGCCTGCTGCCCCTATTCTGTTCAAGGGCGCGTCGTGCACCGAGATATTGTTTTGTTAAACAAAATTTTCAGAGAATGACACACTGCATGAGTTTGATATTGTGCTTGCAGTGCATAACTAACAGTTTTAGAAACTTGTGATTAGTGTAAAAAGAATCCAGTACTTTTGAAGCTTTTATCTGATATCTAAATTGATTTGATTTGGTATTGGTTGATTTATTCACATATTTACTGTCTATTTGTTTGTTCCTGTGTCCATCATTTTGTTTTTTTGTGTTCATTTGCTCATCCATCCATCTATTTAGTCAGACAGTCAGCCAGCCAGCCAGCCACCCAGCCATCCATCTATTTAGTCAGTCAGTGTGTCAGTCAGTCAGTCAGTCAGTCAGCCAGCCAGCCAGCCAGCCAGCAAGCCAGCCAGCCAGCCAGCCAGCCAGCCAGCCAGCCAGCCAGCCAGCCAGCCAGCCAGCCAGCCAGCCAGCCAGCCAGCCAGCCAGCCAGCCAGCCAGCCAGCCAGCCAGCCAGCCAGCCAGCCAGCCAGCCAACCAACCAGCCAGCCAGCCAGCCAGCCAGCCAGTCAGTCAGTCAGTCAGTCACTAATGCATTTATCAATACTAACTTTAAACTTAGTGCTAATAAAAATGGTCATATATACTTGATGTTTATCACACAACTGGCAAATGGCTGACAATAGGTTGCAAGTAAAACTGGAACTTTGGTCCTGTCAAAATACTATGAAATTCCACAAATGGTGGACCTCAAAACCGAAAAATAAATGAGACTGACTCTTGGTGAGATTTAAAATATGACAGATTTATTCACCTTCTTTAGCCGCATTTCCACTGGACTTATGTTGGTCAAAGTAACCGAGACGATGTTTAGTGAAAACAGCCTAGTAAAATTTCCTCTCAGATACTTTAACCGAGCCGAATGGTTACTTTTACCGGCCGACCTGTGCCCCTCATTGTCAGACAATGATGTTTATAAAAAATTGCATCAATCAAACTGAAAGAATAGGATGTAAATGAGAAAACTGGGGCTACCTTTGCCTCCTCACTGAAATTTTTTTTTTATGTGGGACTGTTCTTTCTGTTTAACAAAAGGAAGACTGCTTAGGGTAAGTACTGGTTTACACATACACGGCTCCGTGAAATAAGCCCAACAATTGGCCCTAGTTTGCTGGCCGATTGGGGCGGGTAATCTGGGCCTAGTGGGGAAACTATTCATAAACAAAGTCAAGGGAAAACTGACTGTGGAATTTGAAGTAATTTGCAAAATCAGCAAAGAATTTTTTTTAATGGATGGGGACCTCAACCTGAGGCCTATGACTTAGCATAATAGCGCTCTTACCGCCTGAGCTATCCAGCCTTTAGATGGCGGCCTTTCTAAAAAATAGTCAACCAAACCTATCCCGGGATGGGGGGTGCCAGTCAGAAGCAATTTAACCATTCACTGCGGTATATCTCCCACGGCCCGTGTTTTAATTCAGGCACAAACAACAATTTGCTGTATACCTGACTACAGCCGTTCCAGGGATCGGGCAAAGTGGATGCAGCTTTTTAATGGACATCCTATACTGAAGCCAACCGACCGACCGACCAACCCCCTCCCATCCCCCGATGACTGCAGGGATGGCATCAGTAGGAGTCTTTGCTGCTGCTGTCGCTGCTGTTGCCGCTGCTGCTGCTGCTCTCGCTGGCATCGTAGTCCATCTCGGAGGGTCCGCGGGGCCGACTGTGACTCGCCCTCTTGCCGGACGACCTCCGACCCCCGCCGCTGACCGCCTTCCCCTCCTTCCGATGTTTGGATCTCTTCTTCGTCTTGGATTTCTTTAAGAACAAGAACACCAACAAATGTTAGAATGAGGAATCAAGATGCAAAGGCAGAAGAAACATTAACTTTGTCACTCTGGGTTTTTTTTTTTTTTTTTTTTTCAGAAGATGGAGCCGGATTTTAATGGAGTTCAAGCCTTCATCCCTCCTTTCTCCATTAGCCACTTTGCACTGGGCTACTTTTCGGTGTGCATAACGGCCACACAGGTGGTTTTGAATTAATGTGCCACGGTGCCATTTAACGCCCCTACACAACATTGGCAAGATCGAAAAAACAGAAATGTTCACAGATTTACATGAAACTTATACAGTTTGAAGAAGATTATGGTAGAATCCTCGCACTGAAATATTCATGCTTAAAATGCTGTATTTTTTTCTTCAGAGAATACACCCCTAGATCTAAATGATTTTTCAGAACAATTCTTTGAATGCTGCACTTTTTGCGAAACAAATGAAGCGGTTTTCACTATTTTCTGGAGACTCGGATGGCGGATTGAGCTGAAATTTTCACAGGTGTGCTATTTCATGCATGTGTTGGACCAGACAACGTATGGATGCTATTCTTCGACCTCGACCAATGTTGTGTTATTCCTTTAATAAATAAATTGATGGTCAAACAAGCAAAGGTAAAACTGACCGGGAAACTTTTGAACAAAATTAAAAATTGGCCAAGAAAGCTTTGACCGGACCGGGACTTGAACCAGAGACCTCTGGAATTATGTGCAGTGCTATCATCTAAGTGAAAGCAGGGGGTGTGATGCCTGGAGATATATACGGCAGTTAATGGTTGAATTGCTTCTGACTGGCGCCCCCCACCCCGGCAAAGACTAGTTGACTGTTGGGGAGGCCACCATCTAAGTGCTGGATAGCTCAAATGGAATAGCACTAGTACCTTGATCCAGAGGTCTCGGGTTCAAGTCCCAGACCAGACAAAGTTTTCTTTGCCATTTTTTGACAAATTGTTAAAAAATCTCCAAATCAGTTTTCCCTTTAGTTGTTTGAATACATTACCCCAGGTAGGAATTGATATTTTGTTTGTTTGGGGGGGGGGGTCGAAAAGAACTGTCACATACACATACATGAACACACATAATGTAGATTTTATGCTTCAAGGCCCACCACATAAGCCACCCTTTGTAGAACTATAAGCCATACAAAATTTTGGTCATGGGCAAATTCACTGCAAAAGCCATGGCCTATTTTCCAGCAAACCGTGGTTCTTCAGCGTGCGAGGACTGCATTCTCTGGGCCAACTCAGCCGAAATGCACCACTGACATATTCGTGGGAGGCAATCATAATTCCAAACAAACATGTTGGTTTATGGTTTCGTGTCTGAGGAAGGAAGGAAGGAAGGAAGGAAGGAGGGAAGGAGGGAAGGAGAAGGAGGGAAGGAGGGAAGGAGGGAAGGAGAAGGAGGGAAGGAGGGAAGGAGAAGGAGGGAAGGAGGGAGGGAGGGAGGCAGGGAAGGAGGGAGGGAGTTAAGACTAGTCGACTATTTGGGAAGGCTGCCATCTGAGGGCTGGATAGCTCCGATGGCAAGCGAGCTGGTGCAGACAAACCAGAGGTCTTGAGTTCAAGTCCCGGTCCAGTCAAAATTTCAAGTACTTGGAGAACAGAGATGTGAAAATGGCCATTTATAGGGGCAAGGACTCAGATTGCTTTTCCCCACACAGGAAGCCAGCAGTATTCTGCCCTGTGTGTATGGGCAGCTCGCAAGGCCATCTAGTGCCTTGTGGATACCTAGGACAACAGGTCGAATAGGTCTCCACAGGGAAATTCTAAATGTCTGTAGGTCTCAACAAGGTTTTCGCAAAACTATTTGAAAATAACTCAAAAACGGGATGGGTAAGAATCCGACGCAAACTGAAGTGCTTTATATTGAAGGGACACACGGTCCATATTTCTACCCAGGAAAGTGAATGTGTTTGAAATGGGAGCATTTTTTCTCACTCGGTTGTGTTAATGCACGAGAGCAGAGCCATGTCTCCATAAGGATACAGCTTCACGTACGGTATGTGTGGGTGTGTGTGTAGCAAGTCGACCTTGTCGTGGTGCGGTTGTTCAAACAGGATAGGCCGATGAATGAGGAGGACGATAATAAACCCGGACAAGGGAGGAACTACACATGGCTGCTATGGAATGCAATGGAGGGGGCAGAATGCCAGCGGACTTCAACTATGCAGAGCTGAAGCGTTGATAAACAACATTTGAAATCACTTTAACAACATTTGAAACTAGGCCCCCCTCCCACTAGTTTCCCCCTCGGTTACAGTTGTTCACTCCCCTAGCAGTCCACCACTTATGACACACATGAGTGAACACACACACAGTACACCCAAAACTAGGATCCTGTGCAGCATCCCTTGTTCCCGCCTTTACATTTCCCGCCTTCACCCTCCATTGAGCTAATCCCCTCAACAGGATCCCTCTCCACACTACATAATCCCCACTCCCAGTTGGAATCCAGCATTCTCCTGAAGACGAGCAGAGTATACTGTTCGAAACGTCGAGTTCCTCCGGTTCTTTTCAGAACCACACTTACTCACAAAAGAGAATTTACATGGTGTCTCCGCAAACCTATTTATCTTGAAATCACTTTAAAAGGAAGCTGCAACCACTTTTGTGCGATCCACGTTCTGCCACGTCAATAGGGCTGTTTCCACAACCCCCACCCCCTTTTAAATGCGATTTAGACTCCACTTTTTTGTGTGTGTGGACACAACAAACTTTAGTGGGATTTCAGACTCCACTATTGGTGAGACCTGTCCGGTTTGACATTTCTAATTTGCCAAGCGGATTGGGAGCACTCCGCCGAAAACGCACCGGAGTTTTTTAATCGCACGATGCACCGCTTGCGATCTGACAGACAGAAAAATGCCGTGCTCAACTATATGTCTCCCTCAAGGACACCCGCACCATTTGACCACAACTGCACGCCACAATCGGCTCGCGATTTGTTGGCTTGGCAAATCTTTTGGCCTTAGTGAACGCAAGCAAAATCCCCCTCCCCCCCAAAAAAACACAACGGTTTTTGAATCGCGATTATTTGCCCGGTGTGAACGGCCCTAATGTGTTCCCATGTTGCTGTTTGCATCTGAGTGATAAAACATGGCCAACAGAGTTTGGTCAGATTACATTGAACTGCTGAGGCAGTTCCACGGGCTGGTGTCTGTTTTGTGACGCAAGTTACCCTTTTTTTTCGGTTTTGCATAATTGTATGCATTTTAAAGGATTCCCAAGAGGTACACTGACTGTTTGCATTTGTTAACTTGTGAAGAATGATTGATCAAGGCATCAGTCAAAGTTGTCTAACGTAAGTTACTATGGAATTGCCCACCACGACAACACACAAGGCCGCATCCACAGGACCAAAAAAAAATAAAAAATAAAAAAAATAAAAAAATAGAGGGCCTGACGTATTGATCCTAGCTGGATTTTAGGTCCTGCAAAGATGGGAAATAGGAAAATAGACTTGACCGGACCTGACCTTGAGACCCCCCCCCCCCCCGGCTTACTGTCATGGCCGCTCTTGTTGTCCGGAACTATCTAGCCTTAGGCAGCGGCACTTCATTTAAAAAAAAAAAACAACCCGAAACCAAGTCAAAACTCTTTGCAGGTGAGACAGACAGCCCAGGCCCACTGTAGCCCGCTTGGACCTCTGTGGTGCAGCAAACAAAAATCTGGGGATTTCTGTCGAAGTCCAACCCTCGGTGTCCGCGCTGCATGGGCACAACAAAAAAATCATCCCATCCTGAGGCCGTCCCCACAATCTTCACGCAGGTGTGACCAAAAGCAGACGAGAAAAAGGGGGAAATTCTGTCTTTTTTCTGCAGTTAACTCTTCAACTGCAGCTGTCATCAAATGGAGGTCAGCGATTAATCAGCCAGTTTTTGTTTTTTTCCCCCTTCAGCCAAACACACACTGACTCGATTTTTGCCAAAAACATCATCAGGACTTTAGGGCCAATCACAATGTAAAGAACGCCTGTGATGAATTGCGGGGCTTTGTGGATTTGACCATCTTGCCCTCCTACCCACTTCCTTTGAGGTGCTGGAATAGTAATGGCAATGCAATCTTTTTGACAACGTCACCGATACCCCATTGCCTATAATCCGGGACGGCGAGGGCATCAATATCTATCGCCATGCAAAAGGGCCTTCCGGCTACGGTCCTTGCCGGGATCAACGTGCCAGGCGCTCTGAATTGAGAATGGCCGTCATGTCAGTCAGTCAGCAGTTGGAATCGAAGGGTGAAGGTTTGCAGCAACACCGTGTAAGCCGTCTCTCTCTCTCGCTGGAGAAGGAGTATGGCTCTGATAAGAGCCGTTGACTCAACAATTGGAACAGTTTCGTCATCGGAACGTTGAACACTGACATTCCTTTCAGAGCCATTATGACTTCTCGAAAAAAAAATTAATTGCAAAGTGTCATCGCAAACATTCTACATTGTGAGCAGTTTCCAACAGTTTTGTATCACTTTCTTTCCAATTTAAAAAAAAAAAAAATTTCCTGCGGTTTTATACCCGTACCTTCTTCTCTTTCCGGCGTCTGTGGTGACTACTGCTCCGGCTCTCGCTTTTCTTCCTCTTCTTCTCCTTCTTCCTCTTCTTCTCCTTCTTGGGCTCTCTGGACCTCCGGTGCCTTCCCCGGGAGTCTCGCGACCTGCTGCTCCCCTCGCCGCCGCCTCCCTCCAACCTCCGACCTCCGACCCCGCCGTCACCCCCGGCGACTGCCGGCGAGGAGGAAGTCGTCGTCGCCGCTGTCGCCGGGGGTGGTAGACTGGGTCCGTAGTACGCCTCCTCCTCCTCCTCCTCCTTATCCTTATTAGTCGCCTCCCCACTCCCGGATCTGGACGGGCTCAAGGCGGGCGTGGGGACGGCCCCAGGCACTTGCTGGGATGCATCGACCGGGATGTGGCAGCGTGGAGCCTGGTCTGCAGATGCTGAGTCCCCTGGGGCACGAAGCTTTGAGTCTAAAAACACGAGAACATAATGTTAAATGTAACTTTTTTTTTTCTTTTTTTTTTTACAATATGCAAAATAGGGATAAAATTTGTATGTGTATGGCTATGAAAAGAGCAGGTAACTCAATGTTTCGGGCAGTGCAAGGATACCAGCTCTTTTCAGAGCTGTACTCCATCTCAAAGGATTTACTTACATGGTGTAATGACAAACTTTCCACTTTGCACTTGCAACCCTTCAAGTTATATCACAAGCGATATAAGGAAGGAGCAAAGGAAGGAAGGAAGGAAGGAAGGAGCAAAGGAGTGAAGGAAGGAGCGAAGGAAGGAGCGAAGGAAGGAAGGAAGGAAGGAGCGAAGGAGTGAAGGAAGGAGCGAAGGAAGGAGCGAAGGACGGAAGGAAGGAGTGAAGGAGCGAAGGAGCAAAGGAAGGGAGGAAGAAAGGAAGAAAGGAAGGAAGGAAGGAAGGAAGGAAGGAAGGAAGGAAGGAAGGAAGGAAGGAAGGAAGAAAGGAAGAAAGGAGCGAAGGAGCGAAGAAGTGAAGGAGCGAAGGAACGAAGGAACGAAGGAGCAAAGGAACGAAGAAGTGAAGGAGTGAAGGAGCAAAGGAGTGAAGGAGTGAAGGAACAAAAGAGTGAAGGAAGAAAGGAAGAAGCAAAGGAGCGAAGGAACAAGGAACGAAGGAACCAAGGAGCGAAGGAACCAAGGAACGAAGGAATGAAGAAAGGAATGAAGGAACAAAGGAGCGAAGGAGCGAAGGTGCAAAGGAACGAAGGAATGAAGGAGCGAAGGAGTGAAGGAATGAACGAAGAACAAAGGAAAGGAAATGCTACTCTTTTTTTGGGGGGGGAAGGAGGAGGCTACTCGCTAGTCCCTATGTTGACGAGAATGTTTTAGTTTGGAGTGATCTTTGTTATTGGGCATTTGAAGGGGGAAAAAGGAGATTTTTCTTTACCCTTCAATGACTGGTCCCTCTCCTTGGCCTCTGCGTCTGTCTCTTTCCCATCTCCCTTCTTCTTAGCCTCCTGCTCGCTGTCGCTGTCATCGCTGTCGTCCTCATCGTCGCTGGAGCTGGAGCTCAGAAAGATGGCCCTGAACAAGTCCATGGGGGGTCTGCTGGCTTCTTCGGTCTCGTCAGGGTCGGGCTACGACCAAAATTTGGGGGAGGGGAAGCCGCAAGGAAATGATATAAAACGGCACTGTACCCTCTGTCCACACCTCTCTGTCTTCCCTCTCTGTCAATCCCTCTCTCTATCTTTTGAACCCTCTCCTCCCCTCTCTCTCACCCTTCCCTCTCTCTGTCTCCCACTGTCCGCACCTCTCTCTGTCTCACCTCTCTGTCCTTCCCTCCCTCTCTCTATCTCTCTAACCCTCTCCTCCCCTCTCTCTCACCTTTCCCTCTCTCTGTCTCCCTCTGTCCATACCTTTTTCTGTCTCCCCTCTCTGCCCCTCCCTCTCTCTATCTCTCTAACTCTCCTCCCCTCTCTCTATCTCTCTAACTCTCCTCCCCTCTCTCTCACACCTTTCCCTCTCTCTGTCTCCCTCTGTCCATACCTTTTTCTGTCTCCCCTTTTGTCCCTCCCTCTCTCTATCTCTCTAACTATCTCCTCCCCATCTCTCTCCCTCTTCCCCTCTCTCTCACCTCCCTCTCTCTCTCTCTTTCTCTCTCTCTCTCTCCCTCTCTCGCCCTCTCCCTCTCTCTATCTCTCTTTCTCTTGCCCTGCTCACTCTCTCCCTCTCTCCATATCCCCCTCTCCCGATCTCTCTGCCTCTCCCCCCTCTCACACTTTCCCTCTCCTATCTCCCCCCTCTCAGCGACTTGTCCTTAATACCTTGTCCTATCTCCCCCCCTCTCTGCGGCTTGTCCTTACCTTGTCTTGAGGCTCCCCCGACGATGCCTGGACGTCGGTCTGAGCCCCTGCAGCGGAGGCCGAGCCATCCCTAGCCGGGGGGACGGCGCCCCCTCGGCTGTCCGACAGCCCCACATTGGCCAGCGGGAGCGCGGAGGGCTTCCGGTCCCAGCGCGAACTCTTGTCGCTACCGCCGAGGCCGGCGCCGCCGCCAGCGAGGGCGCCCTGGTGGGGCGGGGCAGGTGCCGCCGGTTCTGCTGACGGGGGCGGGCCGACGGCGAGGAAGTTGAAGATGGAGAACTTGTCCCGCTTCACTTTGGGCAGCCCAACGATGCTGGACCTGAAAGTCGGGAGTCCGACGGAAAAAAATAAAAACCCGTCGAGGTTTAAAAAGAGAAACCAAACTCTCATAATAAAATGTAGAGGTATTGTAACGGGGTCCCTGTTTTGGGGAGCCAAAACCCGCCAGTTGAAGGGAAAGGAAGCCAGACAAATGCAAGAAAGAAATTTCAAAACAGGCAATATCTGAGTTTCCAAAATGTGAAATCTATTATTAAATCAAATGGATGTTTCAATCACTTTTTTATTCTGCCATTAACCCATATCCGCCAGACTGGTCACAGCACATAAACAGTGTTCCTGCCTAAGCCCCTATCACACTAAAAAAACAAAAACTAACGTGCATTACAAGAGAAAATTGTCAGTGACAGCTTTTCCAAAACATAAAACTCCAACAAACTATATACCAGTGGAAAGAGTATGAAATTTACTTTATTATGAAACAAGAAAATCTACAAATATCTATAAACCATATCAACAGAATAGTGAATGGGGATAACACCATCATTTTCACAAACCTAAAAAATAGACCGCGGAATTTGACGTAGTTCGGCGTTTGAAGCTATTCTGCATCTTAAGGGAAATTCCGTAACTCGGCGGATATGGGCTAAGAACAATCCTTTATGGATTGAAAATGTTTGGTCAAGTGGAATTACGAAACAGCAATGCAACACTATCGTGCGCATTCAGAAAAGAGCGTGTCGAATTATCCTCGGTCCGGACTACGTTCGGTACTGTGATGCTCTACAAATCTGCAGACTTGACTCACTCAAGTCTAGACGAGAACAATTGAGCATTGCATTTGCAAAATCTCTTAAAAACTCAAAACTTGAAAGCCTTGTACCAGAAACAAGGTCAATATATCTGGCTACAACCTAAGGAACTCAACAAAACATACAGAAATTAAGTGCAATACCTCCAGATTTAAGAATAGTCCTGTGCCACATTTAATTAACCTTTCGAATACAAAAGGTGTCCTATTCACTCTCTCCCCCCTTCCTTCGTGTACATGTATCTGTTTTGTCCTTGTCACTCTGCCTTTGAGAAAGGTCCTGCTAGGATCGAAACGTCAGGCCCACTAAAATTTAAGATTTACATTTTGGTAATTTTAGTCAGTAAGCAGTTTGCAACATTTTTGTATATCACCTTTTGAATACAACTTAATAGATACAAATGCTGATTCTATGTAGTTTTAATCTAATGCTCCTTTTTGATTTGGAGTTTGATTTAATTTTTACTTTATGTAAATTTTTCATTGTATGTTTTTCCGTAATTCAGCCCTTGGCTGCGAGGGAAAATGTGATTAATAAACCATTAATAATAATGTCAAGTATTTGGGATTTGCACAATTCTGGTCATTAAAGACATGAGGGTGATGGCCTTGAGAAACTTTTCACGCAAGGTCGGGTGCAAAGTAACAGGACACTGGGAAGACCTTGGACTAGGTGGATTGGCCAACTAAAACCTCAGGTCGGACGTCCTCTCCCAGATCTCTACAGATCGTCAGAGGTGTACTGTTGTTGCAGCCACAAGCTCTCAGTCAGGATAGGACAGGAGCCAACAGCCGGTAATTCAAGTCAGTGAGCGGCTTGCAATGGGGGGGATGCTCCATTCAAATGGCACAGAAACTTTGGCCGTTTACAAATCCATGGATCAGGCTCGGGCTAAGGCTTCGTCTCCGTCTGACAAAACCTGACCATACAGGCTGTGGTTAGTCGCCGCATTTGACGGTTTGTTGGCTTGATACTTGATAAGTACACTGCACAGAGAATTTACCAAGAAGAAACTGGGGCCAAATGCTTCTTTCTAATTCTAGATGCATGTGACATTGTAACGGTTAAGAGAAAAATGGGAAGCCTAAGCCCGAGCCTGTCTTCAATTCTTATATGGCCTATGCCAGGAGTGGAACTGATACCAAATGAAGGCTAAGGCTCGGGCTTGGGCTTGGGTCAAGCCCGAGCCTGTCTTCAATTCTTATATGGCCTATGCCAGGAGTGGAACTGATACCAAATGAAGGCTAAGGCTCGGGCTTGGGCTTGGGTCACATTTCTCTTTCACGTTTCAATGTCACAGTCAACTCGAGACAAGCGTTTGGCCCCAGTTTCTTGGTGAATGCTCTGTACTTATCAAGCCAGCCAGCCCACAAATTCGTTGACAAACCACAGCCTGTATTTTCAGGTCTTGTCAGACGGAGACGAAGCCTGAGCCCAAGCCTTGATGGATCCTTAAAAGGGCCTTACACACGGGAGGGCTCTACCAGCTGATCAATCGTGTCAGACCCATGGATGCCTGTGGGTTATCAGTCCAGGGCCTGAACTTTTTTTTTAATGGATAAAGTAGGCGAACATATGCGTGCGCACATACGCGCACGCACCAATCGTAAAGCGCTTACACAATGAACACTGATACATGTACAATGTGTACACCTACAATCAGTGTTACACATGTATAGCTAGGGTATTTTTAGTGGTGGTTCAAATTTCACCAACAAGAAGTCGTTCTCGTGAAAGAAGCCTCGCGATTAGCGACTGCGGTCGAAGTGATAGCAACAAAACATGTATTACATGTACTGTTAAATGAAATTAATTAATCAAATTAAATTAATTAATTAATTAATCAAATTAACTTTACTGCAAGTTTTGGTGTTAGTCATGTCCAGTGTATAAATCATTAATAAACAAGAACAGTGAACAACAAAACTTGAAGAATAATGTGAAGAATTGAATGTGTGTGCACCTCAGTACGTGTGCAATGATTAGTAAACTTCCGCCAGCCCTTACAGTTGTTTTCTAACAAATAAAACTAATGTTTATTACGCTTATACTAGCGATGTTTCAAGATGAGACCCATAGGTGGAGGTCCTAAGGATTATGTCCTGCTGCAGACAAACAAACAACTGTTTGGAATTTGACGGCCAGTCTTCCTTGTCTTTGCTTGTTTCTGAAAAGAATACAGTCTCCAGAAATCTGGCTACTCTAGAACAGGACTGTCCCTTGAAGGCCCATTCGATTAAAGCGTATGCCTCATGTCTGCTATTCAGCCAGCATTGTCGTCTCATAATCAAGCAGGCTTTTTAGCCGGCAGGCCGGTTTCTGTCTGAACTATTTACGGCCTGAGCTCTTGTAAAGACCTAGGACAATAGGTTGAATAGGTCTCCACAGGGAAATTCTAAAGGTGTATAGGTCACATAAGACGAGGGTTTGCATGGTGGAAATACTACTGTACAGTAAGTGTAAGTGCAAGGTTTGCGGTCTGCGCTCTGCGGTGACACCATGCAGCTCTTCTCTTTCAAGAAGTGTGGCTCTGAAAAAAGTATAGGTCACAATGAGGATTTCACAAAACTGGTATTTTGGAAATACGTGTAACTCAAAGAGGGGGATTTTTGGATGGGTAAGAAGAATCGCAAATGGGTCGTATTTTTATATAAGGGATATACATGTGCAGTCCAAATTTCTACCCAGGAAAGTGAATGTGGTTGAAATGGGGGCATTCTTAAAACATTGTTTCACATTGTGTTAGTGCACGAGAACAAAGCCATGTCTCCACAAGGTTACAGTATTCAGATATATGTGTGTGTGTGTGTGTGCTCGGAGCAAATTTCCGAAGTTCGAGAGAAAAGCACAGTCCATGCTGTCATACAGGTACTAAAACACCACAGTTTGGCAAGCTGAGCAAGGTTTCCTGTGTGCACATGCGTTAAAGCTTTAAAGGACACACACACTAAGGTTGAACCAAATAGGGTTGGAGGGGGAGGGGGCACATTTCTCACGCGGTGATACAGCAAAGCTCTCTATTCTTTCATGGAAAGCCCTCAACCCCGTGTGGACGACCTACTTTTGTAACATGCTTTCCATGAACCCTCTGTGCACAGGGATGGTGCACCAGTGCAGTTCACTGTGGCCAGTTCAAATGTTGGTCACTTTGAAGACACCGAGATTGCCTATGAGAAAGGTCCCGCTAGGACAGAAATTCTAGGCCCTCTCCAATTTTTTTCTGAAATATTGCGATTCGAGGAGCATGATTGCCACCAAAATGTTGCAGGTCTCCGTTGCCGAACTTACACAATGGATGATTGAATGCTAAAAAAAATAAAAAATTATAATGGGTCTCGACACAGCACTCGGTTAAATTCCGATGATTCTGGGACCTTCAGAACGACCAGAAACCAATGAAATTATAAAAAAAAGTCTGGGGTTTTGTAGCAACTTTCTATTCGCAGAGGATTAGGAATTACGAAAGGCCGGAGACTAGCAGGCTTTCAGGCTTTCCAGCGCAGAGGGTCATGTGGACTTTACCAGGGCATGAAGCATGGGGAGGGGGGAGGGAGTTGAGAGGAGGACTGGGTCATTGACAGAAACCGCTAATCCCCAGACAAGGCCACAGCACAATGGGCTTATAAGGATTTTGGGCAATGGTGCAGTCATGCTTCATGTATATATTTCCTTGCAGACAGAGGTGGCTTCATTGAAAAAAAAAAAAAAACAGGGCAGGGCTTGACTTTTAAAAGTTATCGACGGCTACTAATGGAATATCAATGACCTCTGATGGCTATTAATGGAATATCAATGACCTATGATGGCTACCAATGGCCACCAATGGCTAGCAATGGCTAGCAATGGCTACCAAAGGCCATCAATGGCTACCAATGGCCGCCACTGGCTAGCAATGGCTACCAAAGGCCATCAATGGCTACCAATGGCCGCCAATGGCTAGCAATGGCTACCAAAGGCCATCAATGGCTACCGATGGCTACTGATGGCTACCAATGGCCACCGATGGCTACCAATGGCTACCAATGGCTACCAATTACTCACAATGGCTATCAATGGCCATCAATGGCTAGCAATGGTTACCAATGACTACCAAAGGCCACCAATGGCTTCCTTGCAGACAGAGGTGGCTTCATTGAAAGAAAAAAAAAACAGGGCAGGGCTTGACTTTTAAAAGTTATCGACGGCTACTAATGGAATATCAATGACCTATGATGGCTACCAATGGCCACCAATGGCTAGCAATGGCTACCAAAGGCCATCAATGGCTACCAATGGCCGCCAATGGCTAGCAATGGCTACCAAAGGCCATCAATGGCTACCGATGGCTACCGATGGCTACCAATGGCCACCGATGGCTACCAATGGCTACGAATTACTCGCAATGGCTATCAATGGCCATCAATGGCTAGCAATGGTTACCAATGACTACCAAAGGCCACCAATGGCTACCAGCGGCCACCAATGATTCCCATCGACACTCATACAAGATCAGATTTGAAGGTTTGCACGGTGGAAGTACAGTGCGGACGGTTGGCAGAGCCACACACCATTTTGCAGGAGATGATGAACAAGGTGTTATAGGCAAACCCACAGGGTCATACGCATTACACACACTCGCACTGGTCCTACACAAGTGCGCGCATAATATCCTGCAGTGTAACTCAAGCAGGAGTTTCAAAGTCCAGTTTACTAGTAACTTCCTGCTCCCCCCTCGGGCAAATTCGCGAGAGAAAATTTCGAGCCCCGATTACAACTTCGAAACAATCGAGGAACATGTATCTGAAGTCACTGCTAGGCACTGCGGGCAAAAAAAATCCCTGCCTGTGCATTGTGGTTTTTAAAATAAAATTCTCTCTTCTCTTCATTTATCATCGACACAAAACATGTCAACATTTTGACGAAGCATCGACGCTCTGACTTTGAAAAGGCTCACCGTAACGCCGAGGATAGTCCCCACAAAGAGGTATTTCACACAACGAGTTGAATGCACTTTTGTGACCCTTCCCTTCCCTTCCCCCCAATGAAAAAAAAAGAAGAAGAACGCAGCAGAAATTGCATGCATTTAACAGTCCAACCAGCACCAGGGCTCATGTCAGCATCAAAATAGGAATTTAAAAGCACACAAATAAAAGATTCACGATTCATTCACGATTTAGTCTTCTCTTTCCGTTCATGCAAGGAACAGTGGAGTGTGCCTAGGTGACATTGAATCGCAGTGTGGTTTGGAAACCTGTTTAACACAGAAAGGGAGACTTTTCACGCTTTGCAGGCTCTTTATACATGGAAATTCTTCCCCTGATTATAACAAGATTGCTAACTACTGTATATTTCATTGGGTACTTATCACGTTCAACTTGTCTTCAAATATTGGGTGCTTATTGGGTACCCTATTTCATTGGGTACTTATTACGTTCAACGTGTCCTCAAATATTGGGTGCTTATTGGGTACTATACATGTTTTTCATTGGGTACTTATTGTGTTGAACTTGTCTTCAAATATTGGGTGCTTATTGGGTACCATATTTCATTGGGTACTTATTGGGTACTATAGGTATTTCATTGGGTAATTATTGGGTACTATAGGTATTTCATTGGGTAATTATTGCATTCAACTTGTCTTCAAATATTGGGAGCTTAATGGGTACTATATTTTATTGGGTACTAATAGTGGATACTATATTTAATTGGGTGCTTATTGGGTGCCATATTTCATTGGGCACTTATTACGTTCAACTTGTCTTCAACTTTTTTGTGCTTATTGGGTACTATATTTTATTGGGTGCTTATTGGGTACCATATTTCATCAATTGGGTACTTATCCTGTTCAACTTGTCTACGAATATTGGGTGCTTATTGGGTACCCTATTTCATTGGGTACTTATCCCGTTCAACTTGTCTTCAAATATTGGGTGCTGATTGGGTACCATATTTCATTGGGTTCTTATTACGTTCAACTTGTCTTCAAATATTGGGTGCTTATTGGGTACTATACATGTTTTTCAGTGGGTACTTATTGCGTTGAACTTGTCTTCAAATATTGGGTGCTTATTGGGTAAGTACTATCTTTCATTGGGTGCTTATTGGGTACCCTATTTCATTGGGTTCTTATTACGTTCAACTTGTCTTCAAATATTGGGTGCTTATTGGGTACTATACATGTTTTTCAGTGGGTACTTATTGCGTTGAACTTGTCTTCAAATATTGGGTGCTTATTAGGTAAGTACTATCTTTCATTGGGTGCTTATTGGGTACCCTATTTCATTGGGTTCTTATTACGTTCAACTTGTCTTCAAATATTGGGTGCTTATTGGGTACTATACATGTTTTTCACTGGGTACTTATTGCGTTGAACTTGTCTTCAAATATTGGGTGCTTATTGGTAAGTACTATCTTTCATTGGGTACTTATTACGTTCAACTTGTGCTTAGCTTGTGGAACTGTGGCTGGCAACCGGATTTCACTTGGCAAGACCCTCTGGGCCTGAGCAAATGTTGGCGCTTGAGCGGTCCCTATGAAATTGGCCCGAGATCAAGTGCTGGCTGCCTTAATTTGTTTTAAAGGAGAGGGAAGGCAGAGACGAGAAAATGTTAGGACCCCCCCCCCAAAAAATGACCTGAATACCGAGCATACCGGGTTCTTTTGTCCCTCAACTCTGCCCCGGGCATGGCCTGGTAATACAGCCACCGACTACCAGTCAGAATCACACACATTACAACTCACTACACTCTCAAAAAGGAAAAAATAAAAAAAATAAAAAAATAAAAAAATAACACCATATATGCATATACAATAGCTTGAAAGTGCAGCCAAGGTGACTGATTATTCCCTCATTTTTTTTCCCCAGGAATGTCCTCCGCTCTTGTATATTTAGCTATGCATATTTTGGTCATCTCAAAAGGACCCACCTCTTCGATAAGAGTGAAAGAAAGCTCATGTATAAAGCTAGGGGAAGCACGCTTCCGTGATTGTTTTCCCAACGGGGAAAAAAAAATCAATGACATATTGTGGGAGAGATCATTTGCTTTGAGGATTGGATGGATATCAGCATTAGCAACAGGGATATGGTCAGTAAAGGCCGCCGCACACGAGAGCTATCTGCTGAGCCAAAAATTCTCTCGAGGTCGTTAGCTCAGCACGTAGCTCTCATGTGTGCTGAACTTTTGCTGAGATTTCTGCCTCAAGAGGCCTTGTGACCAATATCTATCCTGATTGATTTTTTTCGCCTTTCGTGGATGAAAACTCATCGCGTGCGGTGACTTGAGCTATACGTGCTGAGCAAAAAAAACAAAAAAACAAGCCCAATGAAAGCACACGCCCTATTCACGTGGTTGCCAAAATCAAACAGGATAGATATTGGTCTCACGGCCTCTTGAGGCAGAAATCTTAACAAAGGGTCAGCGCACACGGTGAGCTACGTGCTGAGCTAATGGCCACGAGAGAATTTTTGCTCAGCAGATAGCTCTCGTGTGCGGCGGCCTTGAGAATGTGGCGAGGGAAGAACCGGTGAGCACTTGTGCACCGGTAACCGGGCAAAAGTGCGTGAGTGATCAGGCAGTGGTGCCGTGAATGATGCACTGAACGGGTACCGGCCCCAAACTTTGAAACATCAGAGGTCCACCTGGTTGATGTCGGACGGATCTGAACAACCATTGGACCACGCGCATATGTGCACCTGGGTGTAGACAAGTGCAGGGGTCGCCAAATGCCAGGCTTCTGCCTTTGAGAAAGGTCCTGCTCGGATGGAAACCTCAGGGCCCCTCCTAATCTTTGAAGTTCGCTTTTTGGTCAGTTTAGTCAGAAAACAGTTTGCGACAGTTTCAAATAACACAGTAAATGGCCACCAATGGCTACCAATGGCTACCAATGGCCACCAATGTCCACCAATGGCCACCAATGGCCACCAATGGCTACCAATGGCTACCAATGGCCACCAATGGCCACCAATGGCTAGCAATGGTTAGCAATGGTTACCAAAGGCCATAATGGCTACCAATGGCCACCAATGGCTAGCAATTGTTACCAATGGTTACCAAAGACCACCAATGGCCACCAATGGCCACCAATGGCCACCAATGACCACCAATGGCTAGCAATGGTTACCAATGGTTACCAAAGGCCATAATGGCTACCAATGACCACCAATGGCTACCAATGGTTACAATCTCATCATCATCTCATTTGGCACAGAGCAGCGATGGAAATGTACAAAGAAGAAATTTGCTCATTTCCACTCCTGTTCTGCACCAAATGAGAGGCAAAAATACCGTACCCGCTGTAAGTCCCGTGGTTGCATGCAAACATTGGTTGCGCAATCGATCTATTCTTCTGTTGCATACAACAGCTCTGCATTGTACGCGATTGCATACATAGGACGGGTGTCAGTGATGTGGTGTCCTCGATCACAATCTTTCGCATGGTAGCCAATGCCTTGGCTGTGATGCGACTACTGTATATATAGCAGTAGTAGGTGATGTACGGCACGGACTACACGTAGACCCCCCACCGTAAGTGCCTTGGACATGCCATCGGTAAACTCAATTGAGCTGTGCACGGCGCCTGCATTTGTGTTCCCCCCTGCTGCTATAACTTTGTGTTACACTTCTGGGTGCTGCCGATGCCCCACTTACAATTTGTTCGGCTGGTTGGACAATGTCCGCAATGTACGAGCCGGAGCCTGGATTTCACACCAAACTGAACTGCAACCAAAAATTAATTCTCAGATGTGAGGAAAAAAAAAGGTTAAACTTTACAGAAACCAGTCTCTTGACAATTGCTTGACCCCCCCCCCCAAAAAAAACAACCTTCAAAAGAGACGAGGTTTTTGTGCGAGGTGAAAGTGTGTGAAATGCAAGCAATGGAGTAGGAGGGCAAAGTGCCAGGGTCAAATGTGCAAGGGAAAGGTTCCTGTGCCATGATGTTTTATTCATATCACCCTCGGCAACAACTTCTGAGAGCAGTAGGGCTTTCCTGTTGCCACGGATATTGGGGGTGGGGTCACTGCATGATGTTTTATTCATATCACCCTCGGCAACAACTTCTATGAGCAGCAGGGCTTTCCGGTTGCCATGGATATGGGGGGAGGGGTCACTACGGTACATGATGTTTTATTCATATCACCCTCAGCAACATTTTCTCAGAGCAGCAGGGCTTTATTGTTGCTATGGATATAGAGGGAGGGGTCACTACATGATGTTTTATTCATATCACCCTTGGCAACATCTTCTGAGAGCAGCAGGGCTTTCTTGTTGATATGGATATAGAGGGAGGGGTCACTACATGATGTTTTATTCATATCACCCTTGGCAACAACTTCTGAGAGCAGCAGAGCTTTCCCTTTGTACGGATACAGAAGGGGTGGAGTCACCGCATGATGTATTATTCATATCACCACCGGCAACAAGCTCCTTTTGTGCAGCACTTGGTGATATATGTGCAAATTACACTAAACATGCAATATACATAATACAGTACGCTCTCGTCTGTGAATGCACAGCACTGTGTAACATGCAGGGGGGGGCACATGAACCTTTTTTGTTCCAGTCACCTCTGACCTCCGCAGAAACTCCTTCTGTTCGGGGGATGAACAGCGCAAGGGCTTTGACTCTTGGAGTTCTATTTGTCTCTGAGTTTGTGTCCCTGGGGGGTGTGGGGGGGGGAACAATGCCTAGGGAACAGCCATTGAAACCCCCATTGAGATTGGTTGTCTACTTGGGCATAATTTGAGGGCTCCATGGTTGGTACAGAGGGGACCTTACTTTTTTCCTGCCGTTAAATTCGGCAACTCGGGTTCAAATCCCACTTTAAAGGCCCAAATAAACTTGATGATTTGGATCGCGGAGTTTGAATCGCGATTCAAACTCCGCCATTTTTTTTTTCCGTGCGTGGACACAAATAACGCGATCATCAGTGGGATTTGAAACGCGATTCGGACTCTACATGTACTAAGAGTGAGACTTTTTTTCAAACAATCGCGTTGATTTGCGTCGCGGTGTGTGGGAACGCTCCACTGAATAGCATCGATTTTGTTTTTGTTTAATCTCACAAAGCGCTGTTCATGCTCTAATTGACAGGGAGTGGCGTGCTTATTTATATGCATCCCTGCGTGGGCCACCCTCAAGGACACACCCACCATTTGACCACAACTGCTTACCACAAGCGATTTTTTGGGTCCGTGTGGACACGACCCCCAAAAAACCCCGGTTTTTGAATCGCGATTCAAATCGCAATTATTTTCGTAGTGGGAACAGCCCTAGTCAGTCTGGAGGGTAGGTGAGGGGGGGTGCAGGAAATCCATGCAAATGCAACACGGCATGGGAAGAATGTCGATTTAGCACTCACTGTTCCCAACGTCCCTAATCCCCTCTTGCAAATACGATCTGCGTAAAAATGGCCAAACCACATCAGGCGTGGTGCGGGTTGTTTTGCCCCCCAAAAAATAATAAATAAAAAATGTGCATCAAAGGCTGCCAGTATTCATTTCCAATAGGCAGCAGTGATTCAAGCGGAGATTTATTTTCACCTGTACGTGCAAGAATGTGCTCCAACCTCCACCATAGGAAAAAAAAATTCCCTATGCAAACACACTAACATACTAACATAATACGGTAACACAATACCGGATTGCCCCCACAGTACACCGCTTAATAACATGTGCCTTCTGTGTACACAACAAACATTGAGCAGAATAGAGGTTCCTCCAAGTTCCAAAGTCATTTCCTCGCTGCAAACTTCTCTTTTCTGGGGGCAGGGAGAGTATGCTTGCGGGTCTGGATTGGGGAATCCGATGAAAATAAAAAAAATCTGGCCAATTTTAGGGCCAATATGTGGCAACTGGATGAGCAATTGCTGACCTGTTTTATATCATGTGTGTCGGGCAAGGAAAAAGCTTTGTGAATATGCAGTTATTTTGCCAGACCTTAAAAGGCCCAATTACAACATTGGGAAGATAGGGAAACATCAATGTCCACAGATTTCCTTCCTAATTTGCACAGTTTGTAGGTGGTCACGAAAATGATGATAGAATCCTCATGTTGAAATCTTACGGTCTGGGATGCTGTGGAGAAATCTTTAAACATCGACAAATAGTGTATTACTTGCAAGTAATGATCTATTTCTTACACTACAGAACGGTGCGAAAACTGTAATGGTTTTCTGCCTTTTTCTACTTTCTCAGATTACCATTTGAGCTCAAACCCTTCGCAGGATTTCGTTGAATATTGAATGGTGTAGCACATAAACCGTGGCAATCTTTTGACATTTACCAATGTTGTATAGGGCCTAAAAAAAACCACACAAAAAACCATGATGTACGAAATCACTACGACCGTGGGAACACGACGCGTGACTACTTCTCAGAAGCTCAAGGAGAATACCAGAGTTCACCAGAGGCGCTATCTTTTTTATAATGGCAGAGTACCGGTCGCATGCAATACACATCACAGGTGGTAACCCTGGTGAGGGCCTGCCATTAGCACTGTGAGAGGTACCGACTGCTATTCACTGTGAGGTCAGTGGCCTGTCTACCCCTCCCCCCCCAAAAAAAAAAAAAATGTCATATATGTCCTATACTACAAAATATCATGTC
>OX465110.1:18667638-18690138 GCA_949987565.1 Luidia sarsii
CTGCCAGATCCTGAGCATCGTGGATGCTTCCTCAGTGGCCGTGGAGGAGCAGCAGGCGAGGACAGACAGAGCGTGGGGAGCCGTGCCTCTCCACGCCCCACCAGCGCCATGCGCCGGCGCCAGGCCAAGCTGGCCTACTTCCAGACCATCACTGAGCCCACCGTGGTCGGCATTGAGGAGGTCTGTGCAAAACACCTCGTCCAAGGGATTTGTGTGTAGAGGCATGATGAGCTCAGGCTCGGGATTTGTCTTGGGGCTTTGTGTAGAGCCATTGGCTCAGGCTTGGGCTTTGTCTCGGGGCTTTGTGTAGAGCACAGACTCATGCTTGGTCTTTGTCTTGGGACTTTGTGTAGAGGCTTGGGGCTTTGTCTTGGGGCTTTGTCTTGGGGCTTTGTGTATAGAGGCATTGGCTCAGGCTTGAGCTTTGTCTTGGGCTTTGTGTATAGAGGCACAGGTACAGGCTTGGGCTTTGTCTTGGGGCTTTGTGTATAG
Organism: Luidia sarsii; assembly: GCA_949987565.1. NCBI lineage: Eukaryota > Metazoa > Echinodermata > Asteroidea > Paxillosida > Luidiidae > Luidia > Luidia sarsii. The sequence goes on from OX465110.1 coordinate 18,668,131, forward strand.
AGGCACAGGTACAGGCCTGGGCTTTGTCTTGGGGCTTTGTGTAGAGGCACGGGCACAGGCTTGGGCTTTGTCTTGGGGCTTTGTGTAGAGGCATAGGCACAGGCTTGGGTTTTGTCTTGGGGCTTTGTGTAGAGGCATAGGCACAGGCTTGGGTTTTGTCTTGGGGCTTTGTGTAGAGGCATAGGCACAGGCTTGGTCTTTGTCTTGGGGCTTTGTGAAGAGGCTTAAAACAAATTCAGTTAGAAGGCAGACCATATTACTAGTGACATATTGAAGGGGACCCAAGTAAATGTAATCTGAAACTCCAATAAACCACAGGAACATCTTGGTGTTGAGATCTAACTTTTTTACCTTTACGTCATGTCATATGAGATCAAATCATTCCCAGACCATTCTACACGAACAATAAACCTTGCGAGCAGTACGCTTTTGTTTGCAGTCAGTCCGTCAGGTTTTCCTTTTTTTTTCTAGATCCGGTTGATGATCAACTCTGGGTCTCCCCCCCCCCCCTGTTTTTCCCCCTTCCGCCCTCAGGTCTTCGACATCCTGCCCCTGTACGGCACCCTGATGCCGGGCGAGTCGGACACCATCACCTTCACCTTCTACGGCCACACGGACATCGGCAGCGAGGCCAAGGCGCTCTGCCACGTCCGCGGCGGGCCCTGCTACGAGCTGGGCCTGAGCGGTGAGGCCTCGGTGGTCCAGTACAGCTTTGACACCAGGCACATTGACTACGGCAAGCGGGTCAGCCCTCTTCTTCTTCTTGTCTTCACTCCTCCCACTTTATCCTTCTTCCTTCTCGTTGTTGATACAACGCCCAGATCCGATAGCATCAATCATTCCTCTTTTTTGGGGGTAAACATTTATCACTTCTTTACAAGCTCTTGACAGGTTTGATTTTGGGCTTGGAAAGGTAAACCTACGTGTATGTAATTTGCTTTGTGATGCCTCTTTTTTAGAAGAAGAATTCCTAATTTCCTAAAAAAAAAATTCCTTAAAAGGTAGGTTGGCAGCTATGCTACCACCTACCCCTACCACTACCCCTACCCCTACCCCCTATCCCTATCCCTATCCCTATCCCTATCCTTATCTCTATCCCTATCCCTATCCCTATCCCTATCCCTATCCCTATCCCTATCCCTATCCCTATCCTTATCCCTATCCCTATCCCTATCCCTATCCCTATCTCTATCCCTATCCCTATCCCTATCCCTATCCCTATCTCTATCCCTATCCCTATCCCTATCCCTATCCCTATCCATATCACTATCCCTATCCCTATCCCTATCTCTATCCCTATCCCTATCCCTATCCCTATCTCTATCCCTATCCCTATCCCTATCCCTATCCCTATCCATATCCATATCACTATCCCTATCCCTACCCCTATCCCTATCCCTATCCCTATCCCTATCCCTATCTCTATCCCTATCCCTATCCCTATCCCTATCCCTATCCATATCACTATCCCTATCCCTATCCCTATCTCTATCCCTATCCCTATCCCTATCCCTATCCCTATCCCTATCCCTATCCCTATCCCTATCTCTATCCCTATCCCTATCCCTATCCCTATCCATATCCATATCACTATCCCTATCCCTACCCCTACCCCTATCCCTATCCCTATCCCTATCCCTATCCCTATCTCTATCCCTATCCCTATCCCTATCCCTATCTCTATCCCTATCCCTATCCCTATCCCTATCCCTATCCCTATCCCTATCCCTATCCCTATCCCTATCCCTATCCCTATCCCTATCTCTATCCCTATCCCTATCCCTATCCCTATCTCTATCCCTATCCCTATCCCTATCTCTATCCCTATCCCTATCCCTATCCCTATCCCTATCCATATCCATATCACTATCCCTATCCCTTCACCTTCCCCTACCCCTACCCTTACACCGGCCCCCACACCTACCGCTACCTCTACCCCTACCCCTACCCCTACCCCTACACCTACCTCTAACAACCAACCTCATCTATGCACCCCCCAACCCCTCCCTCCGTCCAGATGTTTGACCAGGTGGCCGAGGCCGAGATCGTCCTGCACAACACGGGCAAGGTGGCCTTTGACTTCCAGGCCATCAACATGGACCCCAGTGCCGGCCGGCGCCCGGTGCCCGGCGTGCCCGTCATGATCCCCCACGCCGGCTGCATCGAGGCGTACCAGGACCAGACCCTGCTGGTACGCTTCCTGCCCGGCGTGCCCAAGAAGTTCCACAAGAGCTTTGAGGTAAACAAAAGATCCCCACCCATCCCTCAACCCTAAAAAAAAAAGGGGCGGGCTCTTTCAATAGATGTGATTGCTTTGGGCTATAATGGCTCCCCCATAGATATATAAATGGTTTTTTTTCAGTCGCATGCTTTTTGCCGGTCAGCGTTCAATTCACGCGGATGTAAGCGGAATGCGCGCGCCTTTGAGTCATCAAATGTCCAATGGAAATACTCAGATTTGATATTTGCATGCTAATTAGCCTTTGGTGGTCATGTGACATCATGTGAAAAAACCCTCTATATATCTTGGTAACTCCACCTGCTACTGCCCCCAAATTTGGTACCCAGATAGCTTATTATGTCATCTATCAATGTGCATGGTCAATGTTTTGATATCAATGAATGTTTTGCTGTAATTGATAATTGACGAGCTTTCAAGTAAGGATTAATGCTACTCTAGGGAAAATCATAGAGTTTGACCGCCATACGAAGATTATACTGAATGCTGTTAAAAACTTAATAGGGTCATCATATCCACAGTTGTGACTATGAATGGCTACACTCATGGACCAATTGTCACTATAAACATCTAAACCGTGAAAATGGGGTGAAAATGTCATTTAGCCATGAAATGAAAATTCACTGTGTTTTCACCCCTATTTCATGGCACACAGTTAGCCAAGTCATTTTCACTGGTGTTTTCGCCAGTGGTCTCCAAGGCCACATTCCTGGTGGTTAATGGATAGAGGCAATTTAGAATTATCTGGGAGTGACAGTTACAAGGACACCATACAGTACCTCTATGGGGGTCTGATGGTCCCTACTGGTAATTGAATTAGCCATCCCTCAAGGCTGGAGCTTGCCACCATAGATATTCAGGGTGTTTTCACGGTCTCTTTAGTGACCAGATGTCCTTATCAGGTCAGAGAAGCGATTATTTTCATGGTGAATTCACTGTAAGATGCACCGTGAAATCACAGGGACTTTTTAGTTTCACGGCAAAATGACATTTTCACCCCTTTTTCACGGTTTAGATGTTCATAGTGTGTGTTAAAAGTCATGGTATCCACAGCTTCGACTGTGAATGGGTACCCTCAATGACCAATTGTAAACAGCATCCTCATTTTGCCCCACATCTGATCATTGCAGTCAGTATTTCAAACCTTAACCCTTTTGTATAATAGCCTCTTTTCTCTGTCTTTCCTCCCGTTTTTTTTTTTTTTTTTTTTTTTTTGCGGAATGGCGCAGATCCAAGTGGCCCACTTTGAGCCGGACTCGGTCAGCCTGTGCGGCGAGGGCGTCTTCCCCCGCGTCTCGCTGGACCTGCCGCGGCTGGGCGACGAGGCCGGCCGCTACGCCAGCCTCCTGAAGGAGGCCAAGGAGTGCCTGGGCCGGGACACGCGCAAGGGCCTGGGTCTGGGCCCGGCCTCCCCCATGCCCTCCCCAACGCCCCGGGATCCCTCGCTGGAGGACGCCAAGTCCATCCTGTCCATGCAGGTGCGTACGTTTCCGGGGGCGGATTTCACAAAGCCTTACGATGCATCGTAACTCGACTTATGATGGATAACCCTTCGTAAGTTCTGATAGCTCGTATGGTTTCTGTGCATCGCTTATCGTCTTGCGATTGATCGCAAGTTACGATGAGTTTGGTGAAATCGGCCACTGGCCTCGGTTTTTATTGCTGTTTTTTTTTTTCAATGAGGTTTTGCCCTGCTCAGTGTGAAATTCGGCGTCGAGAAAGGGTGCGCTTCGACAAGGGTTTGCCCTACTTGACGTGTCATCAAACGCTGTATGCTCAGTGCTTTGCAACAGCTGCCTGCTGAAAACAACTTCAGGAAACTCGGGTGGGATTCGAGCCCGCGACTCTTTGCTTTGTAGCATAAGAAACTGCACTGTGATTCAATGAGGGTTTGCCCTGCCCGACGTGATGAGCAGCGAGTGCTCAGTGCTTTGCCCGATGCCCAATATTCTTCCAAGCAAACCTCATGTTATATCTATGATGCAGTAACGCAGTACCCACCGCTATGCAATATTCGAATCTGCCACACGACCTCGACCAACTCGGTGGTCAAGTGGTTAAGACGTCTGCACTAGAAAGTGGGAGCCGTGGGTTTGAATCCTGCCCGATCTGCCTGAAATGTTTTCATCAGGCATCGGGCAAAGCACTGAGCACTCAGTGCTTATCACGTCGAGCAGGGCAAACCCTCGTTGAATTACATTCTCATTTCTTAATGAAAAAAAAAAAAAAAAAAAAATCTGTGCGGCGACACCCCACGTAGAATCTGTTTCATCTTACCTTGGAAAAAAGGTCCTGCTATGATTGAAACATCAGCGCCTCCTAAGTTTGAATACTCGCATTTTGGTCATTTTAGTCAGTAATCAGTTTGCAAAATTTCTGCACATTACCCAGCTTGGCCAGTTGAAAACCCCCAAAATCCAGGGATCACACTCAGGACTTCATTTCAGATGCGGACAACAATCTTGTCGTAATCGTAGCCGAGGAATTTAACCCTTTCGTTTTCCTTCTTCTGAATTTCAGAACGAGTTTCCGTCGGAGCTGGAGCTGCAGATGGAGGTGGAGCGACTGGTGGTCAAGGAGTTTGCCGAGGACCAGCAGCAGAGCGCCCTCTCCAGTCGCAGCGAGGCGGCCGAGTCGCGCGGCCAGTCGCAGGTCAAGACGGCCAGGACCTCGCGGGGCGCCAAGAAAACCAAAATCAAGTGAGTCCCAAAAAAAACGATTTCAGGATTTATGGAGACAGCTGGATTCCGACTGTCATCAGTGTACTATTATATGCCCCGATGAAAGCGCCGGGGCGTGGAGAATCTTTTCCGCCTAGTGCGGCCACTGGAGCGTGCAGGATCTTCTTGCCGTTGTGACCATCCAGCAACTAGTTACCTCCTTGGTTTCCTCTACCCGTGGCACCCACTCTCACACTGACACACTCCAGTGAACTTTCCTCATCTCGCCCCGATGAGAAGTACTACATGGTGTCACTGCAAACCTTCCACACAGGATTTATGGATTTCAGACTTATTTGTTATGTTATCTGATTTGTATTTTGGTGTGCTATCTGACTCGTGTTTTTGTTTATGGTTTGTCATTGTACCTTGTGGTCAATTTCTCTACTTTGTGTCTGTTATTAGCTTACAGGATACTGGTTACAATGCATTGTCGATTTGAAATGTTCGGGGCAATTTTTAATAGTCTTTTAAAGTCTTTTTTAGCAAGGAAATTTTGACTGAAGTAGGATTCGAACCCAAGATCCCTGGGGAGAGATATTGGGAGCTAGACGGTCACCTTTTGCCCAAGGTCTTGGATTCAGATCCTGTTCCAGTCTAATCTTCTTTACATTTTTTGTTAATATTGTTTGGTTAATCAAAAATGAGGAGGGCCTGAGATTTCGATCCTAGCAGGACCTTTCTCAATTTGATTCTGCCTTTGAGAAAGGTCCTGCTAGAGTCGAAACGTCAGGCCCTCCTAATTTTGGATTTTCGCTTTTTGGTCATTTTTTTTAGTCAGCAAGCAGTTTGCTTACATTTTGCATATGACTTGTCTTGGCCCTGGCCTCAAGATTGCGAGTATCTCGGGAAGCCCTTTGTTGCGGTCCTGCGTATCAAAATCTGCCCACTTTTTAGGGGGACCTCTTCAACGAGGAAGAGGAAATGCCCTACTAGGATCAAAGACTTCAGGCCTTCATCTTAGCCAAGCAAGCAGTTAGCGAAATGTTTGCATATTACTTTTCTTAAAAAAAAAAAAAACCAAGATTTTTTTTTGTGACACCCTATGCCCAACCCAGGCGGTACCCGTAAATAGTGAAATGCATGTAAAGCTGGAAAATACTCAAAAAGAAAATCTAATACCGTACGGCCGTCTTGTAAATTTTGAGCAATCTGTACCCTATGACATCCTAATAGGTCTCATTTGAAAGTTCATAGTCTCCTCCATATCATGAGGGGATAAACTCATTTTTTATTTTTTTTTCCCAGAAAGTGCCTGGTTTTGGCATGGGGTGTCACATAATTTGATTTCAATTTGATTTCAACGAGGGTTTGCCCAAGCTCTTACGTGAAGCAGTGCAAACCCTCAATGAATGACATTATTTTTTTTGGATTTGATTTGATTTGGATCGTTATTTTTTTCCTTGGGACCAGGGCACGCCTGCCGGACTACCTGCTGGACTTTGGCTACGTGGTGCTGGGCACGGTCCGCACCCACATCGTCCGGGCCACCAACACCGGCCAGTCGGCCGCCTCCTTTGCCGTGGAGCGGGCCGGCCTGGCCGGCACCGGCTTCAACGTGGAGCTGGACCGGGTGCGGCAGCTGCCCGGCTACCCCGAGCACGAGACGGTGGACTTCCGGGTCAGCTTCGACCCGCGCGGCGCCAACCTGGGACTGGGCGACGTGCAGGCCTCAGTTCCCGTCAATGTAAATCCTGCTCTTTTTTTAAAACTGTTCTCTGTCTGTCTGTCTGTCTGTCATCCACGTTGCAGTTACTCTCCCCCGTTGTATTTGTTTTTGTCCCTGTCATTCTGCCTTGAAAAAGGGGCAGAAAAAAGTCAGGAAAATTTGACTGGAGTAGGATTCAAACCCGGGATCTCTGGGAAGAGATTGTGAGGCTAGACGCTCACCTTTTGCCCAAGGTCTCGGGTTCAGATCCTGTTCCAGTTTTTTCTTTGCATTTTTTCTTTGATTTTCCTTTTTATAAAAAAAAAATTAGGAGGGCCTGACGTTTTGATCCTAGCAGGACCTTTCTCAGTGTCATTCTGCCTTTGGGAAAGGCCCTGCTAGGATCGAAACGTCAGGCCCTCCAAATTTTGATATTCACCTTTTTGGTCATTTCAGTCAGTAAGCAGTTTGCAACATTTTTGCACATTACTTCTTTTTTGTTGTTGCTGGATTGGCCCTTGCTCCACGATGATGAGTATCTCAGCAAGCCCTTGGTTGCAATTCTTTGTATCAAAATCTGCCCACTTTGTAGAGGGACCTTTCTTCAAAGAGGAAGAAAAAATGTTCCCTGCTAGGACCGAAACGTCAGACCCTCTCGACTTTTGAGATTGGCATTGTGGTCATTTTAGTCAGCAAGCAGTTTGCAACATTTCTGGGAATTACTACTGTTCATTACTTAATGTATTCAAGCAAAGTATTAGAAAACAGAATGTGATTAATATGAAAACAAACATTTTGCAAACTACTCACTTATCTATAATGAGTGAAATGGAAATCTCAGAAATTGTTTGAGGGAAAGACGTTTCAATCCTAGTAGGACCTCTCTCAATTGCATTTGTATTATTTCTTTTCTTTATTTATTGTTGAATTTTTTTGGGTGGGGGTTCGTCTTCGGCCTTCCAGATCGTGAACGGTCCTTGCGTCCACCTTCAGCTGCGGGCCAGCGTGACCATGCCAGACATGCAGATCTCCACGGACGGCCTGGAATTTGGCCCCGTCCAGTGCGGCCAGTGCAAGGTCATCACCGTCCAGCTGCACAACAACCAGCACGTCAAGTGTGAGTGGACCTCCCTGCCAACGGACAAGGAGCGGAAGCTGGTGAGTGGGATAGGTGCTTGGTAGAAGGAGTGGGTGTGGGGGGGGGGAGGCGAGGGGGTGAGGGGAGTTGGTGAGGGCTAGAAGAGGGGTTTGTCAGGGGGAGAGAGGGGGTTATGAAGAGAGGTGGTGAGGAGAGGGGTCTGGTAGAGGTAGGGGTGGTGGTTAGGAGAGGGGTGAGGAAAGGGGGTGAGGAGAGGGGTTTGGTGGAGGGAGAGGAGGTGGCGATTGAGAAGTGTTGAGGAAATGGGTTGAGGAGAGGGGTTTGGTACAAAGTAGAGGGAGGGGAGGTGGTGAGGAGAGGGGGTGATGAGATGGGTTTGGTACAATGTAGAGGAATGGGAGGTGGTGAGGTGGTGAGGTGAGGAGAAGGGGTGAGGAGAGGGGTTTGTTAGAGGGAGGGGAGGTGGTGAGGGGGTGAGGTGAGGAGAGGGTGTGGAGAGGAGAGGGGTTGGGACGAGAACAGAAGAGGAGAGAGGTGAGGAGAGAAGAAAAGACGGATAAGAAGAGCAGAGGTGAGGATACAGGAGAGGAGAGGGTGGGAAGAGGAGAAGAGAGGGGCTGAGTAGACAATAGGAGAGGGATGGGAAGAGGAGAGGTTAGGGGAGAGGAGAGGAGAGGAGCAATAATTTACCAACATATTTGCTCAGGCAACCAACTGGCACTCTTCGAAGTAGGACTGGTAATCCTTCTTTTGCATCCAATCCCTTCCTTCCTTTTTGATCTTTCCCCCTTTGATCTTCCCATCTCGGGTCCCCTCTACTTTGAGTCAGTCCTAATTGACCATTAATTTTGATTTCTGAACTGCCTACCCCTACGCAAACTCTTTGACGCTGTCAACACGTCAGGAGATGATGAGGATACTGAAGGTAGCGCCCCTCCCCCCCCCCCCCCCCCCGTTGTTGTTTTCAGTGACGTGACGTGTCAGTTTTAATTACGTGTGCCAACAACTACTTCTGTTTGACAGAGCCCAGCTGGATGATCGTCTCACGAGTTTTTTGTTTACTAACGGCTTTGGCTATTTGATTTGCACCGCACATTTGGACAGAATGATAGGACTGGTCTTGCAGTGGCATTGTGTGATACTAGACTCTGGGTCATGGTTGTTGGTTTTCTTCTTCAAAACATCGGCAAGGTTAAGGATCACGGGTTTGTCTCAGTCATCCAAACGGCTGGAACAAAATACAAGGTGTGGGTTTTGTGCTTGGGATTGAGGTGTCATTCCCCCCAAAAAAGTGTAAGGTAAAGGATGTCATTCATTAAGGTTTGCCCTTGCTCGACGTGATCAACACTGTGTGCTCAGTGCTTTGCCCGATGCCTGATGAAAAAATTCAGGCAGCTCAGGCGGGGTTTTTTTTTCATCATGCATCGGGCAAAGCACCGATGAGCACTCAGTGTTTATCACGTTGAGCAGGGCAAACCTTAATGAATTACATTCTCCTTGACGCAAACATCATGTTATATCTATGCTAAAGGATGTCCCATAATTATTATTTTAGCATAGAGGGACATTAAACAAGGCCACGGCGTGATGAGGTAGGATGGCCAGTTCCTTTCCTCGCCGAAAATGTTGTCCGTCTCTTATCAGAGATGATTTGCATACAAAGCCACTGCAAATCCCATGTCCAGTGTGAAGCTTAAAAAAAAAGGATCTAGAAATCTAAATCACCTTCTTTTGTGTTTGGATGTTTTTGGTTTTTTCATTATGAGGATAGATATTTTTGGTTTGACAATGGATAATGTACAGTAAGAGCGAGATTATTTTTCTGTTTTTCTTTTGGAAATGTGGCTCTTGAAGTGATGCACTCTTGAAGTGTTTTGACCCGCAGACTTTTCGTGCTCGTGATCAAACCAATAGACCTTGATCTCATCGTGGTTTTTTTTTTTTTTTTGTCGTGTGCCCGATCCACTGCCATCCCCAAACCCTGAGCCGATTTCACTAACGCTTTGCAATCATTGCAAGCACCAAATTGATGGCTAAGTCTGAAATCCATCGCAACTAAGCGATCGGTGCGCGATGGATTTCAAACTTAGTTCCCGATTTTGGCGTTTGTCACGATACTTTGCGATCATCACAAATGCCAAAATCGGGAACAAAGTCTGAAATCCATTGCACACCGATTGCTTAGTTGCGATGGATTTCAGACTTAGCCATCGATTTTGGCGTTTGCGATGATTGCAAAGCGTTAGTGAAATCGAACCCCAGCGCTAAGACATAACGTGGGGAAAGCAGGCAAAGATGGCAGACCAAGGATGGATTTTATAAAGCCTCACAATGCATCGTAGCTCATCTCACGACCGATAACCCATCATATGTTGAAATTGCCAGTGTGGTGTAACGGTATAATCACCGTCTCGCGATTGATCATAAAGTTGCAATGGGTTTGACGAAATCGATCACAGAAGGGTTTCTATCTGTGATGCTTTCTCTCACTGCGTGCACTTATTCACAAGCTTTCTGGTTTTTCCTTTTGCCCCTTCCCCAACCCCTGCCACTGCATTTTCCTGGTCCACCCCCCTCTCCTCCTCCACCCCTCTTCCACCCCCCTCCTCACCCCCAGATTGACAAGCACATGCCCATGCACCTCCGCCGCAAGCTGCGGCCGGAGAAGGCCCGCCCCCGCAACTTTGAGATGATGCCGCCCGTGGGCACGCTGCTGCCCGGCCAGAGGGTCAACGTCCAGGTCAAGTTCATGCCCACCGAGGAGGTAGGTGGAGGAGCGCCCTGCCCCGTATCGAAGGCCACTTCTGGGCCAGGGAGCCCCCCAGCCCTTATACATCAAGCCTCGCCTCTAATTTTTTTTTTAACTAGCCCACTGGGCTAGTAAATTTAGTTTTTTTACTAGCCCGCAGCAAGTTTTACTAGCCATGTTGGCCTGTATAATTAACATTGAATTTAACACAAGGTTATTAGGTCAAGTAAAACAAATTATTAGTTTCTACATGTACTTTCTCATCCCCGCCTGCATTGTTTTTTGCCACCACACCGCTGTCTACTTTTTACTAGTCCGCCGGGCTAGCAAAGTGGGTCATTTTACTAGCCCGCAGCTGTTTTTACTAGACAATGACCGCCGGGCTAGTGTTAAGGTCGAGCCCTGTACATGTAGATGGAGGCCCTTCCCAAACAGTCAACCAGCTCTTAATCTTTTCAGAGCCGCACTCTTGAAAGAAGAAGTGCTACATGGTGTCACCCTTAACCTTTCACTTAGTATTTCCACCATGCAAACCTTATCCAACCTGTCTTTTTGCCGTATGGGGGACTATCAGTCAGAAGCATTTTTAACATTAACTGCCATATGACTCCTTTTTTTTGTTGGACTTAATTTTGGAAGAAAAAAAATGGCAAGGAAAGTATAGACTGGACAGGGACTTGAACCCAAGACCTCTGGTTTTGCATGCCAGCACTCTTAATACCATCTGATGAGCAATCCAGCCCCTTAGATGAAGGCCTCCCCATCTGAACTCATCTCATACTCTTCCCCGCCGCCAATTTCGTTCAGATGCGAACAACCAGCTATCGGCATATTTTATTGTGAATTCCGTGTGATTCAGCGTATGGCTGCTAGATTAATTAATTAACTAATTAACAACATGATTAATCTAGCAGCCATATGCTGAATTACACGGAATTCACAATAAAATACGCCGATAGCTGGTTGTTTGCATCTGAACTCATCCAATTCCCCGCCGCCAATTTCGTTCAGATGCAAACAACCAGCTATCAGCGTATTTTATTGTGAATTCCGTGTAATTCAGCATATGGCTGCTAGATTAATCATGTTGTTAATTAATTAATTAATTTATTTATTTATTAAGGTGATATACAAAAATGTTGCAAACTGCTTACTGTCTAAAATTACCAAAATGTAAATCTTAAAATTTAGTGGGCCTGACGTTTTGATCCTAGTAGGACCTTTCTCAAAGGCAGAGAAAGGTCCTGCCTTTGAGAAAGGTCCTGCTAGGATCAAAACGACAGGCCCACTAAATTTTAAGAGCATTCATTTATTAATTAATTCATTTATTCATTCATTACTGTTTATTTGAAAAACTAAAAGTGTTTGATTTACAAAAATTGAGTTACAAGACAGTGTAACAAATGAATTGAATTGAAAATCAAAATTGAAAATAGATTGATTTGATTCAAATGTCACAATATTCAATCTACGTTTCTGTTTCCGCTGCCCCTTAATTATCATCCTTCCCCCCTCCCCCCCTCCTCGCCTCCGCCCCTTTCCTAACTTCGCCGCCGGCAGAAAGTCTACAACGACCGGATCATCATCCGGCTGGGCCAGAGCTCCCAGCGCCTGACCCTGCTGGCCCGGGGCAGCGGCCTGGAGCCCCGCATCGAGTTCAGCCGCTCCCTGCTGGAGTTTGAGCCCATCCTGCCCCACAGCTTCGGCGACGAGGTGGACGTGGTGGTGCGCAACCCCTGCGCCTTCCCCATCGAGTTCTACTCGCTGGAGTTTGACGACCAGTACCTCGAGGAGGAGAAGGTAGGGGGGGGGTCTGGCGAGGTGTGGGGGATCGGGGTCCAGGTCCAATGGGGGTCCGGTGAGAGGTTTGAGCGTCCCGCCTCAACTCATCAGGGTAGAACATACTGTAGCTACTAAACCTATCTTAACTCTGACCTTCCTCAATCCTGCATAATCATCTGGGTTGTGTTGAGAGGATTGAGGCAAGTAAGAACATTTCCAGTTGGAGTATTGTGGATGATTGAGGAAAGTTGTCAAATTTACACCGGGGGATTGTTGAGGATTGAGGAAGGTTGTTAAATTTACACCGGAGGTTTGTGGAGGATTGAGGAAGCATGCTACAATGAGATTTTGGAGGATTGTGGAGGATTGAGTAAGGTTGTCAAATTTACACTGGAGGACTGGGGAGGACTGTGGAGGATTGTGGAGGATTTAGGAAGGTTGTAACATTTAAACAGGAGGATTGAGGAGGGTTCCCAAGTATACAGTACAAGGGGGTTAGGGTTAAAGGCCCAATACAACATTGGGAAGATCGGAAAACATTGATGTCCACAGATTTCCTTCTACTTTAAACAGTTTATAGATGGTCATGATTGAATCCTCATGTTGAAATCTTACAGTCTGGGATGGTGTATTTCTCGAGAAATCTTCACTCAAACATCGACAAATAGTTTATTACTCGCGAGTAATAAACCATTTCTTACACTACAGAACGGTGCGTAAACCGTGACGGATTTTGGCATTTTTCTACTTTATCAGATAACCATTTGAGCTAAAACCTTCACAGTATTGCTTTTTTGGAATGTTTTAATGGTTTAACACAAAAATCTTGTTACCTTTATCAGTGTTGTATAGGGCCTTGCGATCATCGCAAATGCCAGAATCGATCGCTAAGTCTGAAATCCATCTCAACTTAGCGATTGACTACCTAGTGTTGGGGGGGGGGGGTCAATATATGCAACCATAACAACATCCCAAAATTAAGCTTCCCAAGCTACAAAACTCACTGGAAATTGTGAAACGGCCTCCCGTGATTCTCAGATTCTGAGGACCGTGAAGGACTACGACGAGCACGGCACCGTCCTGCTCCCGCCCCGGGTGCCCGGGGAGAAGCTCCCCGCCGAGCTGCTGGAGCATTACGAGGAGCTGAAGAAGGTGGCCGAGGAGGAGGAGAAGGCCAAGGCCGAGGCTGCTGCTGCAGCTGCTGCAGCTGCTGCAGCCGCTGCAGCCGCTCAGGATGAAGCAAGAGGTAAGAGGAACTGCAGGGTGTAAGGTGGGCAGAGGCATAGCTTATTTTGATGCCTCTGGTTGAAATCTGGTTGATCGATGTCCCTAGTCTTTGCCCTCAGTGCTTCTGCTTGCTGCTAAGTGAAACCCTAGTCATTGCCTCAATGCCCCAGGTCATTGCCTTGATGCCCCTGGTCATTGCCTTGATGCCCCTGGTCATTGCCTCGATGCCCCTGGTCATTGCCTTGATGCCCCTGGTTATTGCCTTGATGTCTCCTGTCCATCGATTTGATGCCCTTGCTCATCGATTTGATGCCCTTGGTAATTACTCTGGTGCCCCCTGGTCATTACCTTTTTACCCCTGGGCATTACCTTGATGCCCCTGGTCATTGCTTTGATGCCCCTTGTCACTGCCTTGGTGCCCTTGGTCAGGTCATTGCCTTGTTACCCCTGGTCACTGCCTTAGTGCCCCAGGTCATTATGGTGGTGACTCCTGATCATTGCCTTGTTACCCCTGGGCATTACCTCAGTGCCCTTGGGCATTACCTTGGTGCCCCCTGGTCATTTCCAAGGTGCCCCCCCCCCATAATTTGTTACTAATCAATTCCAGTACCAATAATGGTTCCCTTCTTTCACCGTGCCCCCAACCCCTAGGCGAGGAGGTGACAGGAGGCGAAGAACCTCCCGCCGCCTTGGAGGACCTCCCCAGCGCCTGGGGAACGGGGGCCCCGACCCTGGCCGCCACCGGCCAGGAGGCCGCCGACAAGAAAAACGAGAAGGCCGGCCAGGAGGCCACCGAGGAGACCGATGGGCTCCAGCCCCCTAAAGGCGAAGACAAGCAACAGGGTAAGCACGTATTCCCACCAAGACAAAGTGTAGTAGAGGTACCAGTCAAAACCCAACCCCCAAACCAAGGTCACTCCCACAAATCACCATGTGGATCTTTGAAATAATGGGTCGAGCCTTACAACGTATGATGCTATCACTCTAGGCCATGTATCTGGGTAGCTCTATACTCAAGTGCATTTAGGGCTGCACCCCGCTGCTCTAGTGCAGTGGGGATGCATGGGACAGGCAGCCCGTGTTCCATTGCCATAGCTGTCAACCATTCCTATTTTGGAGGAATCATTCCCTCTTTTTGGTAGTTTCACTGTTTACAAGCTCCTGACACCATATTCCGACTTTTGGCTTGGAAAAACACATGTAATTCTATGTAGGTTACTATTTGATTCCGCTTGTTTAGCAGACGTATTCCTAATTTCCTTTAAGATTGGTTGGCAGCTATGCTTTGCTTTGAGCTGCAGCAAATGAAATGGCAGCCTTCCCAAATCTTGAACTCTCTTTTTGATGTGGGAGGGGAGTTGAGCATTTGGGAAGACCGCCATCTATTAGCCCGAATAGCTCAGGTGGTTACAGCATGGTTACATCAAGCCAAATGTCAGGTTCAGTCAATCTTTCTTTGCCAAACTAGGATCCTGTGCAGCATCCCCTATTCCCGCCTTTACAGTTCCCGCCTTCACCCTTCACTGGGCTAATCCCCTCACCGGGATCCCTCTCCACACTACATAAGCCCCACTCCCAGTTGGAATCCAGCAGTCTCCTGAAGACGAGCAGAGTACACCGTTCGAAAACGTCGAGTTCCTCCGGTTCTTTTCAGAACCACACTTACTCACAAAAGAGAATTTACATGGTGTCTCCGCAAAACCTATTTATCCTGATATTCTCACCATGCAAACCTTCAAATCTCATTTGCCAATTAATTATTCAAATTATTCAAAGATTGAATCTCATTAATAGTCGTTGCTCTTCTTCCACTCTCGCCCCCCCTCCTTGCGGACGATCGATCGGCCGATGCTCTATGGATGGCTCTGGGCTCTGCAGACAAGAAGGACGCGGCCTCCAGCGTTGGCGTGGGAGAGCTCCTTGAGATCACCCCCATCTCTGCGGCCATCGCCCGCCACCTGGGCATCGACCTATCGCCCGAGGGCAAGGCGGCCATGCGGCGCCGCGGAGTGGCGTTGGTGGTGCACGGCGCCCCCATGTCAGGTCAGTCACTGGGGAGCTGGCACTCTCTTCACATGCTAAAATAATTATAGGCAGGAAGGGGGATTTGTGGGGGCTATCATAGCAGCTTTTGGAGGAATTATTTATCTTTTTTTGGTACAAAATTATCACCAAAAGTTAGAGGGCCTGATGTTTCGATCCTACATGTAGCAGGACCAAATGCTTTGCCTTTTAGTAAGTCGTATTGCAGGTCAGTGAGCAGTCACCACCAGCCTTGACCATGTGGATCTTTGGAATATAGTCCCAGCCTTACAATGTAGGATGGTTTCAGACTAGGCCATGTTTCCAAGTAGCCCTACACTGCACTTCCACTGTGAACATCCAGCCCCTAAAAAAATAGGTTGGAAAATTTGTATGCCCAAATACTCTTCACCAGCTTTTCATGGCGAATTCGCCAGCTGTCTATTCAAGGCCACATTCATGGTCGTGGTAAATGACTGCAGTGCACAAGCCTATCGTGTACACAATTACACAGACCTGCAGCTGATTTCTAGAAAAGTTGCGCAACGTACGCAACGTACGCAACGTACAAATGTTGCGTAAGTCTTGCGCCTCTACGACTCTTTTCAGCAATATTTAGCAGACGCAGCAAAATGTTGCGTAAGTTACGCAACAAATTGTTGCTTACGCAACATTTGAAGTTTTGTGAAATTGGCTGCAGGCCACAACTGCCTGGTAGATGAGTTGTGTGGTGATTTTAAGAGCAGGTCAGACGAGGGGACATGTTCAGGGTGAATTCACTCTAAAAGGATCCATTGTGCTTAATGAGGCCGAGATTGAGCTCAACTTGGGAGTGAACGGACTTGAAGTCCCTCTCTGATGCCCACCCACTCCCCCTTCCTTACCCCCTTCTCCTCTACCCCTCTCCGTCCAGGCAAGACGTCCACCGCCATCACCCTGGCCAAGCACTACGAGGCAGCCCTCCTGACCGTAGACGGCGTGGTGCTGGAGGCCATCTCCAACGGCAACACGCCGGCCGGCCTGCGGGCCAGGGAGCTGTGCGCCCAGGCCGCCAAGGCCCAGCTCCTGCGGGAGGGCGAGGGCAGCGAGATGGCCGGCACGGCCGCGGCGGCCGCTGCGGCCGCCGCGGCCGGGGGGCTGAGCGTGGAGGCTGTGGCCGCCCATGCCATGGGACTCGGAGCTGGCTCAGGTGAGAAACCACTGACAAACCTTCCCTAGTGTTGACTGCCTAGTAGACTGCCTAGTGGTAGCATTTGCACTAAAGACTGATTTTCCATACACCGGTAGGAGGGTTTGAGGTAACACCACATATTATATAAGGTCTCTTTAAGAAGAGGTATGGTTCTGGAAAGAACCTGAGCCAGTATGCTCTGGCCGTCATCAGTTTCTCCTGAAAGAGAAGTGCTATATGGTGTCACCGCAAACCTTTCACCTTGGTTTTTGTCTTGGGGCTTTGTGTAGAGGCACAGATTCAGGCTTGGTCTTTGTCTTGGGGCTTCGTGTATAGAGGCACAGACACAGGCTTGGGCTTTGTCTTTGGGCTTTGTGTATAGAGGCACAGGCACAGGCTTGTGATTTGTCTTGGGGCTTCGTGTAGAGGCACAGACCCAGGCTTGGGATTTGTGTTGGGGCTTTGTATAGAGGCATAGGCACAGGCTTGGGATTTGTCTTGGGGCTTTGTGTAGAGGCACAGACACAGGCTTGGGTCTTTGTCTTGGGGCTTTGTGTATAGAGGCATAGGCACAGGCTTGGTCTTTGTCTTGGGACTTTCTGTATAGAGGCACAGACACAGGCTTGGTCTTTGTCTTGGGGCTTTGCATATAGAGGCACGGATTCAGGCTTGGGTTTTGACTTGGGGCTTTGTGTAGAGGCACAGACACAGGCTTGGGCTTTGTCTTTGGGCTTTGTGTATAGAGGCACAGGCACAGGCTTGGGATTTGTCTTGGGGCTTTGTGTAGAGGCACAGGCACAGGCTTGGGATTTGTCTTGGGGCTTTGTGTATAGAGGCATTGGCTCAGGCTTGGGCTTTGTCTTGGGGCTTTGTGTAGAGGCACAGACACAGGCTTGGTCTTTGTCTTTGGGCTTTGTGTATAGAGGCACAGGCACAGGCTTGGGATTTGTCTTGGGGCTTCGTGTAGAGGCACAGACCCAGGCTTGGGATTTGTGTTGGGGCTTTGTATAGAGGCATAGGCACAGGCTTGGGATTTGTCTTGGGGCTTTGTGTAGAGGCACAGACACAGGCTTGGTCTTTGTCTTGGGGCTTTGTGTATAGAGGCATAGGCACAGGCTTGGTCTTTGTCTTGGAACTTTCTGTATAGAGGCACAGACACAGGCTTGGTCTTTGTCTTGGGGCTTTGCATATAGAGGCACGGATTCAGGCTTGGGCTTTGACTTGGGGCTTTGTGTAGAGGCGTAGGCACAGGCTTGGGCTTTTTCTTGGGACTTTGTGTATAGAGGCACAGACACAGGCTTGGTCTTTGTCTTGGGGCTTTGTGTATGGAGGCACAGGATTGGGCTTTGTCTTGGGGCTTTGTGTAGAGGCACAGGCACAGGCTTGGGGCTTTGTGTAGAGGCACAGGCACGGGCTTGGTCTTTGTATTCCCACCATGCAAATCTTACAAAAGTCTTACCCTTTTCCTGCGGGTCGACAGGCTCGGTCAGCATGGCCGGCGGTGGAGCCCACTCGGTGGTCAGCAACCGCAAGACCAGCACCATCTCGGGCCACAAGCCCTCGGGCGGCGGTGCCAGCAGCGGCGACACGACCGCCGGGGCTGGAGGCACTGCGGCCGGCGGCGGGCCGGACAAGGCGGAGGAGAAGCAGCGCAAGGACAAGCGGGATAAGAAGCAGGAGGACAACGCCACCCAGCTGTCGGGCAGCCCGCCCCCGGCCGCCCCCATCGCCCGCCGGCTGAGCGTCAGCGCCAGCGTGGCCGGCGAGGAGGGCCTGATGAGCTGCCTGCTGCCCGAGGACCTCCTGGTGGAGCTGCTGGCCGAGAGACTGCAGGTGAGCGGGGCTCTAGGTGGCAGGGGTTTGGGTGGGTTAGGGGTTGGGTGGGCAGGGTGCGGAGAGCCTGGCTCTGGGTGGCAGGGGTTTGGGTGGGTTAGGGGTTGGGTGGGCAGGGTGCGGAGAGCCTGGCTCTGGGTGGCAGGGGTTTGGGTGGGTTAGGGGTTGGGTGGGCAGGGTGCGGAGAGCCTGGCTCTGGGTGGCAGGGGTTTGGGTGGGTTAGGGGTTGGGTGGGCAGGGTGCGGAGAGCCTGGCTCTGGGTGGCAGGGGTTTGGGTGGGTGTTGGGTGGGCAGGGTGCGGAGAGCCTGGCTCTGGGTGGTAGGGATTGGGTGGGTTGGGGATTTGGTGGGCAGGGTGTGCAAGGAGTGGAGAGCCTTGGTCTGGGTGGTAGGGGTTGGGGGTTAGGGGTTGGGTGTGCAAGGAGTGGAGAGCCTTGGTCTGGGTGGTAGGGGTTGGGGGTTAGGGGTTGGGTGTGCAAGGAGTGGAGAGCCTGGCTCTGGGTGGTAGGGGTTGGGGGTTAGGGGTTGGGTGTGCAAGGAGTGGAGAGCCTGGCTCTGGGTGGTAGGGGTTGGGGGTTAGGGGTTGGGTGTGCAAGGAGTGGAGAGCCTGGCTCTGGGTGGTAGGGGTTGGGGGTTAGGGGTTGGGTGTGCAAGGAGTGGAGAGCCTGGCTCTGGGTGGTAGGGGTTGGGGGTTAGGGGTTGGGTGTGCAAGGAGTGGAGAGCCTGGCTCTGGGTGGTAGGGGTTGGGGGTTAGGGGTTGGGTGTGCAAGGAGTGGAGAGCCTGGCTCTGGGTGGTAGGGGTTGGGGGTTAGGGGTTGGGTGTGCAAGGAGTGGAGAGCCTGGCTCTGGGTGGTAGGGGTTGGGGTTAGGGGTTGGTGTGTAAGTAGTGGAGAGCCTTAGTCTGGGTGGTAGGGGTTGGGGGTTAGGGGTTTAGTGGGCAAGGAGTGGAGAGCCTTGGTCTGGGTGGTAGGGGTTGGTGGGTTAGGGGGTCTGTGGGCAAGGAGTGGAGAGCCTTGGTCTGGGTGGTAGGGGTTGGGTGGGTTAGGGGTTGGGTGTGTAAGGAGTGGAGAGCCTGGCTCTGGGTGGTAGGGGTTGTTGGGTTAGGGGGTCTGTGAGCAGGGAGGGGAGGAAGGCCTAATGAGCTGCCTGCTGGGTTTTGGTGGGCAGGGTGTGGAGAGCCTGGCTCTGGGTGGTAGGGGTTGGGTGGGTTAGGGGTTTAGTGGGCAGGGAGGGGAGGAAGGCCTGATGAGCTGCCTGCTGGGGTTTTGGTGGGCAGGGTGTGGAGAGCCTGGCTCTGGGTGGTAGGGGTTGGGTGGGTTAGGGGTTTAGTGGGCAGGGAGGGGAGGAAGGCCTGATGAGCTGCCTGCTGGGTTTTGGTGGGCAGGGTGTGGAGAGCCTGGCTCTGGGTGGTAGGGGTTGGGTGGGTTAGGGGTTTAGTGGGCAGGGAGGGGAGGAAGGCCTGATGAGCTGCCTGCTGGGGTTTTGGTGGGCAGGGTGTGGAGAGCCTGGCTCTGGGTGGTAGGGGTTGTTGGGTTAGGGGGTCTGTGAGCAGGGAGGGGAGGAAGGCCTAATGAGCTGCCAGCTGCCCAAGGACCTGCTTTTGGAGCTGCTGGCCGAGAGACTGGAAGATGGAAGATGCCAGGAGCTCCGATCCAAGACAGAGCTGCATATCAGCTTATAAGCTTGCCAGTTCAGAGTAGGTTCTGTCCCTGACAGAACTGCACCGAAACGTTCAAGCTGACATAATTCAGGCAGTGGCTCGTGAATAGAACTGATCGCCCACTACCCGAATCCAAATCAAAGGCAACGTTAGAATCCTTTGAAATATGGTCGGCGATCTTGTCCTGAGGGAATTTGTGCGTTTGAGGGTCTCAGGTCACTGTCTGACTCCTAAACCTTGTCCCCCCACTCCTCACCTCGCGCAGCTGAACGACTGCCACCGCGGCGTGGTCTTTGACGGCCTGGAGACGCTGTTCAGCCCCTGCCACTCGGCCACGGCCGGCGCCGTCCTCAAGGCCTTCAACAACCGCAAGTACGTCTACTTTGTCACCCTAAAGCTGGAGCAGGCCGTCTACCAGTCCCGGGAGAAGCGACTGCAGGAGGAGAAAGGTCAGTGCAAGCGTGTACCCTCCAGGGATGTAAGATTTTTAAAGATTTTTGTCAAACAGGTATCTGAAACTGCTCATTTTTTTATTGGCCTTCAGTGATTTTCAGGAAATCACTTACATCCCTGACCCTCAGTGGGCCTGGGATGTTGGCTCAATACAGGTGCCTCATTATTCTATGAAAGGGCCTTCAAAGGTCCTAGGTGGAAAGGGAAAACCACTTTGCCTAGCACCTATAAATGGTTCCCGAGTGGAAGGCTCAATACAGGTGCCTCATTATTCTATGAAAGGGCCTTCATAGGTTCTAGGTGGAAAGGGGAAACCACTTTGCCTAGCACCTATAAATGGTTCCCGAGTGGAAGGCTCAATACAGGTGCCTCATTATTCTATAAAAGGGCCTTCAAAGGTCCTACGTGGAAAGGGAAAACCACTGTGCCTAGCACCTGTAAATGGTTCCTGAGTGGAAGGCTCAATACAGGTGCCTGATTATTCTATAAAAGGGCCTTCATAGGTCCTAGGTGGAAAGGGAAAACCACTGTGCCTAGCACCTATAAATGGTTCCTGAGTGGAAGGCTCAATACTGGTGCCTCATTATTCTATAAAAGGGCCTTCATAGGTCCTAGGTGGAAAGGGAGTACCACTTTGTCTAGCACCTAGAAGGCTTACTACAGGTGCTTAATTTCCTTACGTAAGGGCCTTCATGGGTCCTATCTGGAATGGAGACTACCTCACTTTGCACCTATGAATAGGTGCTTCATTTCCCAATATGTAATGACCTTCATAGGTCTAAGCTGGATAGGCAGCGTCGCTTTTGCTTAGCACCTTTGATTAGCTCCCGAGTAGAAGGCTCACTGTCATAGGTCTTTTTTTCCTGTGTCTGTTTTGCAGAACTCTTGGAGAAGGAGCACGAGGAGGAGGAGAAGAGGCGACTGGA
The DNA here is from genome assembly GCA_949987565.1 of Luidia sarsii. Taxonomy (NCBI): domain Eukaryota; kingdom Metazoa; phylum Echinodermata; class Asteroidea; order Paxillosida; family Luidiidae; genus Luidia; species Luidia sarsii. Next base: position 18,689,660 of record OX465110.1, read on the forward strand.
GGAGATGTCCGAGGACGAGTACGACAACCTGACGGAGGAGGAGAAGGCGGACGTGGACCGCAAACGCCTCAAGTCCAAGAAGGAGCGCCTCCTGAAGAAGTGAGTGCCAAACAGATGCCTCCACCCAACCTCCCTCCCGTGTCTTCCGTTCTTAGATCCGTCTTCGTCCTCTCCTCACCTCCCCATGTAGGGACCTCAGTAGGGACCTCAGGGAGTTCAAAATTAATCACCACCGCGACACCGTTGTGGAGGCAAAATAGTGTGAAAGAGCATGCAGCTTCTTAAGCCCTTTGCAGAGGATCGGCCCCATGAGCCAACCCCTGATTTCATCTAGACACAAACTCTTGACTGTCACTGAGTACCTGACCAACTTATCCTTCTTGTAGTTTTCTTGTATTCGGATTCTCATTTGTGCTTTTGGCCTCATCCACTTTATCCATGCATATTTATTGCTTTGACCTGTGTTGCTTTGTACCTTT